>JACEIK010011763.1:23911-34326 GCA_018107945.1 Datura stramonium | reverse complement strand
GAATGTTTGAATAAATTAATCTAGTTTCGATTCTTCAATTATGGTTGTTTGTATTTATTTGTGAAAATTTATTATTTATGAGATTGATCACCTTGTAAGTAATTCGTTGGCTTTAAATCAAACTTGGGAAAGGGAATCGAAAGGGTCAAAGATAAATACAGAATAAGAATCCAAAGACCCTTGAACCCATTGGTGATAGGATATAAGTTGTTGAGGATAGGGATATACCCTTTAACCCTGTTCAGTTAAAATACAAGTAGGCATAATCTTCATTTCATTGTTCTCCTGCGACCATAGAGATATAGGCATTAAGGTTCATGAAATAGTTCTTGGATGCTAGGAATAGTGGCAAGAAATGGGATAGTAACTTACAACTAACAACCATAGGAAGAACTATACTAGTATAATTATGTCCAGAAAATTCAGCTTGAAACCAACCAACTGCCTTTCCCTAGACTCTCATCATCATCAAAATATAATCAAGCTCACAATCATTTTTTAGTTAATTTTATATTTAAAGTTTTGATAGTTGAATTTCTCAAACCAATCATCATTTTAAAGTCCCTAGAACACTTATCAAAGGCAACAGGGCCAGCAGCAGAGCAGTTCTCTAGAGGAGATTATGATGCAATGGATGGTGCAGCAGACTCAGGAGGTTAATGAGATGCAAAAATCCATCCATGAGCTTGAGAGGCAGATGGGGCAATTGTCCCTACAGCAAAATAATAGATCGCAGGGGGCACTCTTGGGTAACACCGAGAAGAACCCCAAGGAAAATATGAGCGCAATTTTCTTGCGCAGTGGTAAAGAGCTAGGTGAGACTATCCCCAGAAAAGAAAAAGCTGATTAGGAACCCACTGTGAGTTCAAGGACTGAGGTAATTGAGTCTAGAAACCCACAACCGAAGGTTGTAGTAGCTAAGACACATCCCCAATTTTCTCAAAGGTTGAAGAAGAAGATAGAGGACACAACTTGTAGTAAATTTCTTGAGTAATTATAGTAGGTTCATGTGAACATTCCGTTGGTGGAGATTTTACAGGAAGTTCTAAAGTACACCCGGTATCTTAGGGTTATTGTGGCCAATAAGAGGAGGCATACAAAGTTTGAAACTGCGGCTCTTACGGAAGAGTTCAGTTCCCAGATCAAGAACAAAATTCCCAAGAAACTAAACGACCCCAAGAGCTTCACTATCCCTGTTGCGATTGGGAGAAAGGAAGTTGGTTTAGCCTTATGAAATTTGGATGCGAGCATCAATTTGATGCTTGCATCCTTGTTCAAAACTCTTGGACTAGGAGAACCACATCATGCCACAGTGACATTGTAGCTTGCGGACCGATCTTTGGCCTATCTTGAAGGAATAATTGAAGATGTATTGAAAAAGATAGGACCTTTCATCCTACTGGTGGACTTTATAATCTTAGAGTATGAGGTAGATACAGCAGTTCCCCTCATTTTGGGGAGAGAATTTTTAGCCACCGCCGATGCTATCATACATGTTAAGTCAGGCAAGATGTCTATGAGGGTAGATGGTCAGGAAGTTGTGTTTGAAGTGTTTAGAGCAGCACGAATGCCACCTCATTATGAGGACTTCACAGTGAAGCTGGCGGGAGAACTTAGAGGTTGTAATTAGGTTGTTGAGCGGCATGTGCTGCATGAGAGTTTAGCAGATCCTTGGTATGATCATAAGTCCACTCGCATGAAGGAGTGACGGGGACCATAGTCGTGCCACAATGTTAAATCAGGCACTGCATGGGAGACAACCAATGAATGTGGTACCACGACTATAACTAAGGTGTTTGGTTAGGAGGCAACCCAATATGTAAAAGTGTAACTGTCTTATTTGTATATATAGTATCACTATTAAATTTTTTTGTAGAGAGGGGAAGTCTGAGTACCTGAAATCAAAGCTAAGGAGAATGGTCTTGAGCTTAAGCGTGGGGTTGTTTGTCCCATGCATCCAAAAGGCATGCTAATAGCTAGGCCCTAGAGGGCCTTAGGGTGTAATTTCTCACTCTAATCTGATCTTTAATTTTAGTTGCTCTGAGCACAGAGAAAGATGTTAAGTGTCAGGTGAGGGTTGTCTCCCTGAATTTTAAGGTTAACGGGGAGTATGCCATCAAGTTTTTGTTTGAAATATTTTTGAAAAATGGCATGTCTCACCCGTGCTTTGGTTTTTCTTATGGCCTCGGTTCTTTTTTGAAGGAAGACCTTTGAACCGGGTAAATTTTATTTTTTTGAGTCGTTGTAGTCATAGAGTAACGACGTCTCCTATGATAGATGGATGACGACTGTCTTAAGGGAAGATTCATCACATTTTTTTTTTTAGGATTGAGTCATAGGTCATCCGCTTGTATGCTTGTTGATATTCTTCTTAGCTACTATACTTGAGTAAATAGAGTGGTCATCTTGATTGCATGAGTGAGGATCCATAAGAGACACACATATCTCTTTAATTTGACTCAACATATCCTTAGGGATCAATTATGAATAAACTTGTCATTCAATATGATTGTGTGAATGTGTAGCTATAGAAACTAATTAAATTCTTGTTGCCATGAGAGATAAGCTGAGCTGAATTGCTTTGTGTGTATATATTGTGGCATCTAAAACTTGCCTTAGTATATGTGGGATAATTAGTTGGTAGGGAGTTGAGAGATGATCAAGGCATTTCTTTGTATAAGCCATGTTTTTTCTTCCTACATTTGTTTTACCCTCCTAATCATTCTTCCTAGTTAACCCCCTTTGAGCCTAAAGTCTTATTCTTTCTTAGCCATGAAAATACCTTAATCCAATTTTTTGTGTGAGACCTTAGATGTTTGATCCTAAGTAGTCTTAGGAACTTTGAGACTTGAAAGTTAAGGTCCATCAATTTATATTGCAAGGGAAAAAGAAAAAAATTGTGGTAGGAAAGAAAAGTGAGAAAAAGGGGTTCCCATAAAATTGTGTTCTCTACTTGCTACTAGGGAAATGAAAAAGAGAGCTTTAATTGCAAAATCCTTAGTTATTTTATGAGTAGGAAAACTAGCTGTCAAGTAGTGAAAAATGGGGCATGAAAGAAAAGAAAAGGATGAGTAGATGAAAGGTGAACAAACAAGGAAATAGGTGGTGGACAAGAAAAGTGAAATATGTCTTAAAAGAGCTTAGGGTGTTATTCACTATAAAATGAAATATCAATCCTATCCATCCCTTAGCTGGCATTACAACCAAGCAAAGTCCTTCTGATGTTAATCTCTTGAAGAAATTAGGTAGTCTTAATGTACATGAAGGGAAATCCTATGGTATGTTACCTATGTGCATTACATCATTTGTGAGAATGAGTGTGCTTAGTTATTGTATTCCATGTATTTACATTGATGAATTTGTGAGAGAAACATCACTAAAAGTGAGGGTCACAAGAGGTCTTATTCGGTGTATTACTTGTTGCATGTGTCACATTTAATCATGTTGGCTCTTTGTGTTGAAAAGATGAGTCATTTATAGAGGTTGTGTGAACTTGATTGTGAAGCTTTCGTATATGCTTGATGAAATCATGCTGCTTATGATAAACCACTTTATGTATGCTCCCTGCTAGTTGGTTGAGTATGAGTTGATAGAGGTGTTAAGTGTGATGGTGAAACATGAGTTTAGGTATTTTTTAAGGATTGTTTGAGGACGAACAATGGTTTAAGTGGAAGGTAGTGATGTTGGGCATATTTCTATGCCCATTTTCCATGTTTTTACCCTTATTTGATCATGTTTTGAGTTCATAATCCTTAATTTATGCTTAAATTCGTGTGTGTGTTCTTTATGTGCTAACAAATGATTTGAGTTGATTTGAGCAGGAAACTAAACAAAATAGACTCAAAATGATCCAAGTAGTGAAGATTTGAGGAGCTGAAGGGCCTGGTGCTATGGCTGGTGCCCCGCACCAAGTCCCAATCTTCAAAAAACAAAACTTCAGTTTGGTGCTACGGCTGGAGAAAATGAATCTGCCAATGAAGGTTACAAATTCGGTCAAGAGGAAGAAACTTATAATATCATAGCTGCTCATTGCTATTTTGGCCGATTGATCTTCCAATATGCTAGTTTCAACAACTCTCGTTCGTTACACTTCTACCTAGCTGCTTGGCCTGTAGTAGGTATCTGGTTTATCGCTTACCATGCCAGCCCTTGAACTTCAAAGAATTGCATTTCACAAACCTTGGCGATATGTGTGGCGCCCCGCACCCGAGAAGTACAGACTTAGAGAAATTTGACAAACACCTTGGCGAGACAGAGGGGCAGTGTGCCAGGGCCTCTCTAAAGATGAAATTATTAGAAATTTGACTAACTATATGGTGAGATAAGTGGGACAGTGCGCCAGGGTCATTCATGGGCAGAAAATGTTGATTTTAAAGCCATGTTTTGGAGGGAAAAGTGTCATTTGAAGGCTAATATATAAATATATGACTTAGGTTGTTTGTTACATATCTTTTGATCATTTTTACATTCCGTAGTTCGTTTGTGGGGGCTTGTAAGCCGTTTTGAAGGAAGACAAAGTTCAACACTAGGTTTTTCTCTTCTTTACTTGTATTTTCATATGATGATGACAAAATATTCATTTTTCCGCTTGTCTATGAGTGACTAAACTTATATTATAGGGTTGTGACCATGGTGGATGGTTGAATGTTTGAAAGACTAAATTAATCTAGTTTCGATTCTTCAATTATGATTTTTGTATTTATTTGTGTTAATTTATTATTTATGAGATTGATCACCTTGTAAGTAATCCGTTGGCTTTCGATTGAACTTGGAAAAGGGAATCAAAAAGGTTAAATATAAATATAGAAAAGGAATTCAAAGACCCTTAAACCCATTGGTAATAGGATAGAAGTTGTTGAGGATAGGGATATACACTTCAACCCCATTTAGTTGATATACAAGTAGGCATATCCTTCGTTTCATTGTTCTCCTGCGACCATAGGGATATAGACGTTAGAGTTCATGAAATAGTTCTTGCATGCTAGGGATAGTGGAAAGAAATAAGATAGTAACATGAAACTAACAATCATAGGAAGAATCATACTAGTATAATTACGTCTTGAAAACTCAGCTTGAAACCAACCAAGTGCCATTGCCCTAGACTCTTATCATCATCGAAATACAATCAAGCTCATAATTTTTTTAGTTAATTTGATATTTAATGTTTTGATAGTTTAATTTCTCAAACCAATCTTTATTTTAATTGTTTTATAGAATTGTGAAATTAAATTGACAACCTTATAATGATTAAATTGACAAGTCTCAGTGGGTATGATATCTGGACTTAATAATCCTATATTACTTGACGACCACGTGTGCTTGTGTGCGCTTGGGTGACATTACCGTGCCCTACATAGCCCCATGTTTGGCTCAATTTTCCTCTGAAATTTAGCTCGGGGTGCCCCACACGATCCATAGCACCAAGGTGTTAGCTAAATTTATGAAATTCTAGACCCTCAGGGCGCCCCACGCCACTCAAAGCACCAGAGTGTTAGTAAAATTTCTAAGCATTAGAACCCTTCTAGCACCCCACTCCATCCAAAGCAGAAGAATGTTGGAAAATTTTCCTAAGTCCGGGATGTTTTGGGTACTCCACGCCTCTTATCTCACCAAGATGTTGGTCAAATTCTACTCAAAAATTTAGGACCTAACACCCCACACAACCCCTAAAACTAACTTTGGTACAGAGTTCTCTGAAGTTCAAGGGTTGGCGCGTCACGCCAGCTATAGTTTTATACCCTGAGAACCCAAGGATCAGGTCCGGAAGTGAATTAGAAGAAAAACTGGAAAATGTTGCAGCAGTTGCAGAACGGGTGACTTAACAAATCGTGAGGTAGGAAAAATGAGTCGTCAAGTGAATCGTGCGGAAGGATTGGGATGATGAGGGACTCAGGGTCCCCACGAGCAATGTAACGACTCATGGTCAGACACCACGAGTCGTTATGTCAGTCATGGGGTGGTCCTAGAGTAAGATAGTAAGGCCTATACGGTGTACTTAACGGATGGTACTAGCTAGTCGTCGTCCGTCCTAACAACCCGTTAGGAGGGCCATTACCAAGCCAATTGAATCCTCTTGAACAACGAGGCAGTGTACTTGACAAAAGGGCGTAACAAGTCATATCACCGGGGAACGAGTTGTCATGTCCTACATTAAGAGAAAAAGGAAAATTTCCAGTGGACTTGACGAAAAGACCAAACGACCCGTCGCTCTTGGCATTGAATCGTCGGGTTGCCCGTTAGGGTCACCTGATAGTTATTTTCTACAAATTAGTAAGGGCCTTCTCATAATTTCCTACCCTCCTAAGACCTAAACGACATTTTTTGGAGGTCGAGACCTGGTCTTTTAAAGGGTAATCATTCCTAAAAACTTAATTTCTATTCATACAAGATTAGAGAGGATGGAGGAAAAGGAATTCAAGTGTCTTCTCCAAAATTCTTCAAGAATCTACCTAGGGTTTTCAAGGAAGTTGGGAGACTCAAAATTTCGAGGTATGTGGAGTTCGAATGGGTAGTTTAGTCCCTACCCATTCCCATTTCTTCCCATTTCCTATGTTTAACTTACTAAATTCTTATGGGTCTTAACCCCATTTGCATGATTCCTAAAAAGTTTACATGAGCTTGTGGAATTGTGTTTCAATTGTGGGTTTTGAAGTGTTTGGGCTGATTTTACTTGTATATATTTTATATTCCCTGATTTAATACCCTAAAAGTATGGATGTCCAATTATGAGGGATTTTTAGTAAAATTTATGTTCATAATGATTTCGCAAGCATGATATGAATTTTTGAATTTAAAGCATGTCTTAAAGTTTTCTATTTCTCATGTTGTCATGACCATGTTTCACATGAATTAAGAATTTCAAACATGATAAAGATTTTGGGCCATGCCCTAGATGGTGTGAATGATTTCATGAACTATGTCTTTGGCTGACTCAGGGGCCCAATACCATGGCTAGTAATATGAATTCTCAAGTATGTCATGATTCTCATGTTTTCACTAGCCTGCATGTCATGTTATGAATGCTATGAGCACATTGCATGTTTTGGGAGTAGTACTTAACACCGAGTAGGTTCGGAGCCTAGGTTACGCTCCGAATCTCAAAACTACGTGCCAACGTAGGATCATGTTTGGGACCTCCTCAGTGACTGTCCCCTATGCCCTATGGGGCCTTCATAAGTGATATCACGCCTTCATGGTTCATACCATTGGCAAGGTATGAACTACCTCCCGACTAGGCGTACAAGTCGGACTTCATGTGTGCTTATGTGGAGTTTGTCGGCTATAGAAATCTCCCATTGTTCCTCATGGTTTTGAAATACACATGATTATGCTCTTTTGGCTCAAGTTAGGATTTATGAAATTTTTTCCCCGCATGTTATGTCTTTGACGAGTTTATGAATACTTTTGGAAATATTGAGCCTTACAATATACTTATGGTTTCGGTTTTATGATCATGATGTCCCCACTCCTATAACTTTTATGTTGTTAAGCATTGTTTTGCATACCTTACTTACTCAGTACTTGGAAAGTACTGACCCCTATATTTTCAAGATCTGGTTCGCAGGCTCAGTATCATCCCTAGTTCATGCTCAGTTCTGCTAAATCTCTAGTGATGAGTCCTTATGATCCGAGGGCTTCATGTTCGGACTTGTTAAATTATCTTACGTTTTCCAAATGTTTGGGTTAGTTTGGGTCTTGTCCCTTCAACCTATTTTTTTATGATTAGAGGCTTTCAGACTTATGTGTAGTATTTTTTCATTGATGGATGTATTTTGGTTTATCATTCCTTATAATTCATGATACGATTTTCAGTTAGCTTATGATTGATAAGTTAAGTCTTCTTCCTTTTATGAATGAATAAGTATTGTGCTCACGCCATGGGTTGACTTGGGGTCTCTCGGGGCTTCTTGTCCCGTGTCTACGATCTGGGTGTACTCTCAGGTCGTGAAAAACTTTGTATTAGAGCCATAGGTTTAGATGTGTCCTAGGGAGTCTGAAAGTTGCATTAGGTAGAGTATTTTTCATGGGTGTGAAGCGCGCCAAACTTATGACGAAGAGGCTACTGAATCTTTTAGGAAATGTTCCATTCCTTCATGATCTCGGTCATGCGGTCAAAATCTCTCCCTCTATCTAATTCGTGCGTTTCCCGATTGCAGAAACTTATGGCTCCCAGAAGGATAATCAGAAGGAGGAATAGAAATGATGAAGGCCACGGGGGTGGCAATGATGATGGGTGTCAGCAAGCCCCACATGTTCAGGAGCCCCAAGCGCCCGAGCCACCTGCCCATGCCGAGTTTCGAGCGGCTATTCAAATGTTGGTTCATGCCTTGACCGCTCAGGTCAACCAATAGGCTGTTGTGCCTGTTCCTCAGAATGACAATGCAGCGGCGGACCGGGTTAGAGACTTACTAAGGATGAACCCTCCCAGGTTCACAGGGGCAAAGGTGGATGAGGATCCACACGAGTTCATCAAAGAGATTTTGAAGGTCACTCAGATCATGGAAGTGACAAGTGAGGAATGTGTTGATTTGGCCTCTTATCAGCTGAAGGAGGTCGCTTACATTTGGTTCAAGCAATGGAGGGATAACAGGGTAGAGGGAGTGGGCCCTATCAGCTGGGATGAGTTCCGCATAACCTTTCTCGACAGGTTCTTCCCTCGGGAGATGAGGGAACTGAAAGCAATTGAGTTTGTCAACCTTAAGAAAGGAAAGATGGCGGTGCTGGAATATTCACTTGAATTCACTCGCCTGTCAAAATATGCCCTGGAGTTAGTGATGGATCAAAGGGCGCGGGTGATCAGGATCGTGCAAGGAGTAGCGGAGTATCTGGACAAAGACTGCAGAACAACCATGCTACATCAGGATATGGACTACCCACGGATAGTCCTCTATGCTCAACAGATGGAAGCAGCTCATATGAGGTAGAGAGAGGCCAAAAGGGCCAGAACTGATAGCCACAGGTTCTCCCATCCTAAGCCAAGGGGTGAATTTCACCAGCAGTCCCAGCATAGGTCCACTGCACTAACACCATCTTCAATCAGTACTCCATCCAGCCCATTAGACGGTCAGGGGAGTAGGGCCTCAGGTTTGAGGAGTCAAAAAAGCATGCGCACAGAGCGCACATTCCTATCTTGCGCTACCTGTGGTAAGAACCACCTAGGGAAATGTTTGGTGGGCTCAAAAGCTTGTTTGGGGTGTGGAAAACCCCGACACAGACTTAGGGATTGCCGCACAGCTAGGTCAGGGGGTAGTGGAGCCCACACTTTAGCAGCCAGTTCATCCATCCCAGTAGCACCTCAAACTTAGCAGAGTGCTCCGACCGGCTCAGCTGGCGGCCAACGCCAAAACCAATTTTATGCACTGGGCTCTCGACAGGTGCAGGAGACTTCTCCTGATGTGGTTATGGGTATGTTGCGAGTTTATCATATTGATGCTTATGCTTTATTAGATCTGGGGGCCACATTATCTTTTGTGACACCTTACATTACTAGTTACTTTGGAGTCCGTCCTGAAATCTGGTCCGAACCATTTTCTGTCTCTACCCCTGTTGGTGATTCAGTCATAGCGAGGCGGGTATATAGAGGTTGCCCTATTACAGTATTACATAAGGTTACCTCCGCAGACTTAGTAAAATTGGCTATGACTGATTTTGACATCATCCTAGGCATGGATTGGTTGTTTACATGTTATTCTTCTGTTAACTATAAAACTCGGGCAGTGGAGTTTCCTTTTCCTGGTGAATTAGTTTTAGAATGGAGGGGTGGTTCAGTGGTACGTGTAGGTCACTTTATCTCCTATATCAAGGCCATAAAAATGATTTTTAAGGGTTGTATTTACCATTTGGTTAGGGTTAAGGATGTCACGTTTGAGACCCCGACCATTCAGTCAATTCTGGTGGTGTGTGAATATCCCGACGTATTTCCAGATGACCTACCAGGTATTCCTCTCGAGAGGGAGATTGATTTTGAAATTGATCTATTGCTTGACACGCAACCCATATCAATCCCTCCTTACCGTATAGCCCCAGCAGAACTAAAAGAGTTAAATGAGCAGTTGAAGGATTTGCTAGATGTTACACCCCATAAAATTCCCGACACATAGATGGCCTATTCGCGTGTTGGTTAAGCGTATTTGAAAGCCATACATGCAAGAAAAAGGCCCGAGAAAAGACTGGACGAGAAACCTGTCGAACCATCGGGGAAGGATCTGGGACAGAGCCCCTCCGTGATGGCAACGTGTCACGGAGGTGGAGCCTCCGCGTTGGCTCCGTGACACGTTTTCCTTGACCAGGCACAAGTATATAAAGCCTCCACTTTGGTTCATTTCATTAAGATATCAAATAATTTCCAGAAAACGCGAGAGAGAGACAGAGGGCACGCAAAGTAATAGAAATTATCGCTCGATTACGCCGTCAAA
>JACEIK010011762.1:12513-34338 GCA_018107945.1 Datura stramonium | reverse complement strand
TTCACATTTTAACTACAAATCACATGAGAATGCACACATAACGATAGATAAACAAGACGAAATGAAGCATTTGAGTATCACTTAGGCATATAATTCTGCCCAAGATCATGCCTCAGTTAATTGTAGAACCCAGGAAATAGAGTTCAGATTTTCGGGTGAGCCAATCATAGAATGGAACGGTAGTTTAGTTGTGCTTGTAGGTCGTTTCATTTCCTACCTTAAAGCTAGAAAGATGATCTCCAAAGGTTGTGTATACCATATAGTTAGTGTTAAGGATGCTACATCTGAGACCCTGACTATCTAGTCAGTCCTAGTAGTATGCGAGTATCCAGAAGTCTTTCTAGATGATCTACGGGGAATCCCTCCTGAGCGGGAGATTGATTTTGATATTGACCTTCTTCCCAATATGCAACCTTTATCTATTCCTCCTCACAAAATGGCTCCAGCCATGCTAAAGGATTTGAACGAGCAGTTGAAAGACCTTTTAGATAAGGGATTTATCAGACCGAGCAAATCCCAATGGGGTGCACTAGTTCTCTTTGTCTGAAAGAAAGATGGTTTTCTTCGTATGTGTATTGATTATCGACAATTAAACAAGTTCACCATCAACAACAGGTATCCTCTACCCATGATTGATGATTTGTTTGACCAACTTCAGGGTGCTAAATGCTTTTTGAAGATAGCCTTCAGGACACAGTATGGTCATTATGAGGTTGTAGATATGTCTTTTGGACTAACGAATGCTCCTTCAGCTTTTATGGACTTGATGAAAAGGGTGTTCAAGCCATACTTGGATATGTTCGTGATTGTGTTTATTGATGATGTCACGACCCGAACGTACACCCGGATCATAGATAGGGGACAAGGAGTCTCAAGAGACCCCAAATCAACTCATGGCATGAGCGTACATCTAATTTAATCACATAGGCGGAAGTCTTAACATAAGAAAACGTAAACATGCCATAACAACGAAGAAAAGACAATACATGATTCATACATAATGGATGAATACAACTTGTAGTCTGGAAAGCCTCTAATCATGAAAGACGGGTTGATGGGACAACTCCCCAACTAACCCAACAAAACAGAAACTAAAAGAAAAGCATAGAGTCTGAACATATGGCCCTCGGAACATGAGGATTCACCAAATAAGGTGATAACTATCTTGGGAGCACTACTGAGGAGGGTGAGCATGAGAATCGAGTTCTATATCATGAAACAGTATAGCGTAGGAAGTATGCGGTCAGTACTTGGAATATACTGAGTATGCAAGGTAAGTAAAATGGACAATTATAATATAGAAATCTCATAAATGATCATAAGAGTGGGACATCATGCTCACATCATAAATGTAGTACCATAACATAAGGCTCAAGATTTTCAAAACATTTGTGATACAATCGTAATCATAATCGTAAGAGAAAACCCTTGTTTAACATAATCGAGTCCTGAAAGAGGTTTTCAAAATGTCACTCTCCCGAACACTGAGCTATTCAAACAAGTCTCTGATCCTGGGTAAGGGGTACCTATTCTTAACGGTGACCTTGTTTAATTACAGGTAATCAATACACATGCAAAGGGATCCATCCTTCTTTCGGAAAAAGAGAACTAGTGCGCCCCATGGAGACTTTCTCGGTCTAATGAAGCCCTTATCCACCAAGTCCTTCAACTGATCCTTCAACTCTTTTAGCTCGCCTGGGGCCATCCTGTATGGAGGAATAGATATAGGCTACGTATCGGGTAAGAGATCAATGCGGAAATCAATTTCCATCTCAGGAGGAACACCTGGCAAATCATCGGGAAAAACCTTCGGATACTCACACACTACCGAGACTGACCAGATAGTCGGGGTCTCGGACTCGACATCCTTAACCCTAACTAGTTGATACATGCATCCCATAGAAATCATTTTCCTGGCCTTAAGATATGAAATAAGCCAATTGGATGGTACAAGTGAATTACCCTTCCATTCTAATACTGGCTCGCCCGAAAATCAGAATTCCACCGCACAGGTCCTACAATTCATCGAAGCATAACATGCAAACAACCAATCCATGCCCAAAATGATGTCTAAGTCAGTCATAGCTAACTCTACTAAGTCTTCGGAGATAATCTTATGTAATACTGTGATGCAGCAACCTCTATTCACCCGCTTAGCTACAATTGATTCGCCGAAATGGGGTAGAGATTGAGAACGGTTCTAAAAAAATTTCAGAGCTAACTCCAAAACTACTAGCAATATAGGGAGTCATAGAAGACAAAGTGGCTCCTAGATCTAACAAGGCATAAGCATCAATATGGAAGACTTGCAACATACCACTGACCACATCTGGAGAAGCCACTTGCTCATGGAAGGTACTAGAGCATAAAACCTATTTTGGCGTTGACCGTCTGCTAAACTAGTAGAGGCACCCTGCTGAGGGGGACGTGCTGCTGGAGCGACAGAACTGGATGTTGTCATACGGGCCCCACCGACCCCTGACCTGGCTGAGGGGCAATCCCTAAGTTTGTGCCTGGGTTTGCCACACCCGAAACACGCATCTGAGCCAACTAAGAACCTTTCAGGATGATTCTTGCTGCACTTCGTACAATATGGAAAAGTGCGCTCCATCTGATTGCTACCCTTATCCCTTGAGCCTAAAACCCTGCTCCTCTGATCTCCTCTGAACCTAGATGGTGTGCTGGCCGATGATGCGGCTGGAGCGATAAACCTGTGCTGGGACTGCTGGTGTTGTCCACCCCCTGACATGACTTGAGAAATCCCATAGCTGTTGGTCCTGGCCCTCTTGGACTCCTTCTGCCTCCAGTAGACCAACTTGATCTGTTGTGCATGCAATACACTATGGGGGAAGTCAATATCCCGATGAAGCATGGAAATCCTGAAATCCTTATCCAAGTAATCTTCCACCCCATCCACAAAATGGCTCACCCGAGCCCTCTGATCCGCGACAAACTTTTGATTATACTTGGATAATTGGGTGAACTCCAATGTATACTCCTACACGTACATGTTACCCTACTTCAAATTAACGAACTCAACCGCATTAAGCTCGCTCATCTCCCAAGGGAAGAACCAATCCATAAATGCCATGTGAAACTCCTCCCAACCTATCGGGCTTGCACCCACTGCCCTGGCATCTCTCCATTGCTTAAACCATATGTTAGCTACCCCTTTTAGTGGATAGGAGGTCAAGTCAACACACTCTCCATGGTTCACCCCCATAACATGGGTGATCTTCATAATCTCCTCAATGAAATCATGGGGGTCCTCGTCCACCTTCGACCCCGTGAACTTAGGAGGGTTCATTCTCAAGAAATCCCTCACCCTAGCTGCCGCCGCATTCCCATTCTGAGGGTAAAGCACCATTGTCTAATTCTGAACCTGGGCAGTCATGACATGTGCCAACATCTGAATCATTGCCCTAAACTCAATGTGGGCAGCCAACTCTAGTGCGTGCTCCTCGTGAATGAGTGGGTCTGGCTGATGTTCATCACCATTCGCACCCTCATGGTCATTATCGTTTCCATTCCTCCTGTGGTTCACTCGGCATGGAGGCATAATGCTGCAAACGTGAATAGCACGAATAAGAAGGGTAGAGGACTTTTCATCGCAAAACATAGATCATGAAAGAAGGGAACATTTCCTAAACGTCTAGTAGCCTCTTTATCATGGGTATGATGCGCTTCACACCCATGAAAAAGACTCTAATTAACGTGGCTTTCAGACTCCCTAGGACACTTCAAACCTATGGCTCTGATACCATGTTTGTCACGACCTGAACGTACACCTGGATCATAGACACGGGATAAGGAGCCCCGAGAGACCCCAAGTCAACCCATGGAATGAGCGTACATCTAATTCAATCATATAAGTGGAAGACATAACATAAGAAAATGTAAACATGCCATAACAACAAAGAAAAGATAATACATGATCCATACATAATGTCTAAATAAAACTTGTAGTCTGGAAAGCCTCAAAACATGAAAGATAGGTTGATGGGACAACTCCCCAACTAACCCAACAAAATAGAAACTGAAAGAAAAGCATAGAGTCTAAACATATGGCCCTCGAAACATGAGGACTCACCAAATAAGTAGATAACTATCTCGGGAGCACTACTGAGAAGGGTGAGCCTAAGAACAGGGTCCTATATCAAGAAACGATACAGCACAGGAAGTATGCAGTCAGTACTGTTACACCCCATAAATTCTCGACATGTAGATGGCCTATTCGCATGTTGGTTAAGAGTTTTTGAATGCCATACATGCTAGGAAAAGGCCCGGGGAAAGACCGGATAAGCAATACGTCGAACCATCGCGGGAGGAGCCGGGGCAGAACCCCTCCCTTGATGGCGCCGTGTCACGGAGGAGGGCCTCCGCGATGGCGTCGTGCCACGGATACACCAGGACCAAGTATATAAACCCCTCCACTTCGGTTTTGCTTCATCATAACTTATAATTTCCAGTAGAAAACGTAGGGGAACAGGAGAACGAGGATTTCTTATAAATATTCATCCGATTACGGCGTCAAACACGGTCCAAACTCAAATTAACTCCAGGATACCCGAAGTATAAGGCTGAGAGCATTCCTACTGGTTTGGTTTCGCAAATTCGGCCGTCGACGTCGTTCTACCGATTGGGTAAGTGGAATTGCTCCAAATTAGTGTCAATATACTCCTAGCCCTAAAGTAAGCATCTCTCCCTTCTAGACTTCTAAGAAATAGCGTGTTTTCAATCATTTTTTGATAAGTTAAAGTTTAGGCTATATATATATTAAAAGTGATATTTTATTTCAGAATATTAATGTATTTAGTCCTAATTGATATATATGGATGCAGTTGGGAGAAATAGCGGAAATACTGACCGAGCTATGCCAATTAGTCGGGAAATTAGAAACGAAGGTATGTAAAGCTAGTTCTTCGGCAAGATAGCAATCAGTATAGTAAACAAGTAAGTCTATAAAAGGAATAGAAGTCAGGGAATTGAGTCCGGTATGAATTCAACAGGCATGTTTTATATTATTATGTTGTATTTAGAATAAAAAGTTAGTAAAGCAATATCAGGCAGTCAGATAATATTTCAGATATAGTTAGCTTGCCGGTGAGAGAATGGTTTATGCAGAAAAGAGTTCAGAATAAGAAATCAGAATAAAAATAGTATTTTTAGATCGAACATTCTTGCTATATGTGATTATTGTTTATTGAAACCTGTTTGTGCGCAGGGCACCCTTAGAGCTTCCTTGCCTCCCCTAGGGTTAATAATTTGTGTCGACTCTCCCGCCGAGGAGGGTGAGGATACGTCACTCCAATGGTGGCATTCCATCCATGAGTAGGACAAAGATGGGATGCAACATTCCCAATATCAGGCTGATTAGCATACGGCATTCATAGCTTACCCTGTTGAGCGCTGCACGCCGGGGGACAGATTACAGATCTGATTACAGTTTACAGTTACACAGGAGTCTACGGACACATATACAGTTATATTCGGTGGCCCATAGGCCCAAGATGCATAGCCAGGGGGATGGTGGAGGTTCTCATAGTTAGTAGGCGAGTTGAGTGATTTACTTCTAGATGGTTTTGACCCGGGTTGGGAGTATATGATTGTGTGTTAGATGGCACCTTCCGACATGAGGTGATAGGTCCTTGTATGTTATATATGTATATACATGTTATTTATTAGCTGATAGATATAGCAGGTCGACACGTCGACAGGTATGCTTCTACCTTACCTTCAGTACATATAAACATTTCAGATCCCGCCGGCACAAACAGTTTCAGATACTTTATGCTATCCAGACTACTAGTATTATTGCTTATATTCAGTTATGCTCGGGTTGCTTTACATACTCGATACTAGTGGTACTGACTACATTTGGTGCTGCAATACTTGCCTGAGGTACTCACAGATGAGGAGTCGATACCTCAGCGTAAATTTCAGCCAGCACATTGAGTCATCAGCTCCTGTCCAGGAGCTAGACAGCTAGGGTTTATTCTGTTCTTTTGTTGTACGGTATGGGTAGGTGGGAGGCACTTCCCCACCATCTTATCAGTATTCTTAGAGGCTTGCAGCTTGTGTATTCCCTGTGGTTAGTTGCCACCAGTCGTGTGAGGCCGTGTGTAGTCTTAGCTTGTTTATGATGGTCGTATGGGGCCTTATACAATTGTTAGTGGTGACCTTGTCGGTCACGTAACAGTTTAGCTCCTGTTTACTTTATTCAGAAGTAACTAAACAACATGGTGGCCTTGTCGGCCCACGCCAGGTTCCTTCAGCTGCTACTGTTGTTCTGGTTAGCTGTTTACTTATAGGTGGCTGGGCCTAGTCGGCTGGAAGCTATATTTACAGCCGTTATATAGCCCGTCGTTTTCTTGAATCCAGAGTTAGAGCCATCCAGGCACCAGAAGGGCTTTGGCTTAGCAGTCTAGTAGTTCAGGTCTAGTAGGGCACCAGGGCCAGTCTGCCCCCAAGGCGGGGCGTGACAGAATTACTTGGTATATACTGAGTATGCAAGGTAAGTAAAACGGACAATTAAAAATAGAAATGTCATAAATGATCATAAAGTGGGACATCATGCTCATATCCATAAATGCAGTACCTAACATACGGCTCAATATTTTCAAAACATTTGTGACACAATCTTAATCATAATCGTAAGAGATAATCCTTGTTTAACATGACTTGAGCCTATACACATAATCGTAAACATGCATAAATCATGAGGAATAATGGAAGATTCTCTTAACCGACATACCCATATGAGCACACATGAAGCCCGACTTGTAACCCTGTTGGGAGGGTGTTCATAGCATTCCAAGGGTCGAACCATGAAAGTGTGACATCACCATGAAAAGGGCCATTTGGGCCGGGGGTAGTCCTATAGGAGGTCTCAATATACCTATGCTGGCACGTAGTTTATGAGATCCAGGGTAGAACCTAGGCCTAGAACTTACTCGGTGTTCGATACTACTCCCAAAACATATATAGTGCTCATTAAATCATACATGAATTCATGGGCTAGTTAAGTCTTGTTAATGCAAATATACTTGTACATACATGAACAAGCCATGCAGCAGGCCCATGAAATGGCCAAAAACATAATTCTGTGATTCATAAAGTTCATACCTACTTGTAAATCATGCATATAGATTGGAATTCATAAAACCATGATGGGTAATATCATAAATCCATAATTCAAATCACAAATCATGTTTGGTCCGTAAATATCATCATTTGAAGAAAAGATCATAAATTGATTCATCATAGGGCATGCATAATAAAGCTTAAATACATAGAACTTCCACATCAATAATGACATAACTAATTTAAATAACAAAAGCTGATTACAACCCACATTATGATAAGATTTTAAAATCACAAAAACCCATAATCAAATCATTTAGATTTTAAGCAAATCAAATTCAAAACCCCATGGATTTTTTTGTTGAAATTTTAGCAAAATTGAGGAGGAAGGGCTTAGGCTTGGACGAAACCACCCATTGAGAACCTTGGGAATAACTAGTTCTTAACCTCTCTTGAGAACCCAAGAGAAATTACAATGAGTTGATGAGTTCTAAGCTTGAATCACTCTCCCAATTCCCCTACCTTGCATGCATGAAAGAATGAAGTGAAAAGTGTACTTAACCCCATTAAATTTCCCTATTCATAACCCAAAACATCGTAGTTTAGGCCTTAGGATCTTTGAAATTTATGAAAAAGCCCTTACTAATTTGCAGAAAATAACTACTAGGGGTCCAAACGAGACCCAACAACTCGTTGATAGGCCATGACTTGTGTCCTGAGTCGTGGTACACTGCCAAAATTTTCACCCTAGGACACCATAAATTTATGGTGGGTGACCACGGCTGTGGGGTCACCATCCATAGTCAACAACGCCCAAAATCCTTGCCCAGCTTCCAGTCTAGGCCACAAGTGATTTCACGAGTCGTGAGGTCTGATGACGACTCGTGGCCAAGCCCGTGGTCTCCTCTGCAAATCCTGCCAACCCTGATGGACCACGAGTCACCTCGACTCGTGGTCACTTCTCACAAAACCTCCCTCACGGTCGTCTTTTCCGTCTGATGCAGTACTGGTTTCACCATTTTCACCCAGATGATATCCGGACTGCTCATGGAGCGAGAGATGAGCATGCCGCTCATTTGAGGTGGTACTACGAACTCTCAGGATCGTTTTAATATATATGCTAAATTCAGTAAATGCGATTTTGGTTGAACTCGGTGAAATTTTTGGATCATGTGAATTGTCAGTGAGGGCATAAAGGTGGACTCTTAGAAGATAGAAGATGTGAAAAATTTGCCTAGACTGGTGAATCCTTCAAACAACAAGAATTTCTTGGGTTTAGCTGGGTATTACAAGAGGTTCATAGAGGAATTTTCATTTATTGCAGCGCCATTGAAAAAATTGACCCAAAAAAAGTAAAGTTCCAATGGCCGAAGGCTTGTGAGAGGTTTTAGGAGTTGAAAACTTGACTTACGCCAGCACCGGTGTTAACCTTACTTGAGGACAATGGGTTTGTGGTGTATTGTGATGGTTCTAGAATCGGCCTTGGTTGCGTATTGATGTAGCATAGGTAGTGATAGCATATGCTTCCAGACAATGGAAAGTTCATGAGAAGAATTACCAACCCATGATCTTGAATTGGCGGCGGTGGTTTCATGAAACTATGGAGACACTATTTGTATGGGGTCCTGTCTTAGATGTGTTTATGGACCAAAAAAGTCTACAATATGTGTTTGCAGAAAAGGACTTAAATGTGCGGCAGAAGATGGTTGGAGTTACTCAAGGATTATGATATGAGTGTCCTATTTCATACAGGTAAGGCCAACGTTTGTAGAATGAATTTGAAATAGACTTTCTATTGAGAGTGTGTCCCATGTAGATCAGGGAAATAAGGAGCTGGTAAAGGATATGCACGTGACTTGTGAGGTTGGGAGTTTGTTTGATTTGACTCGGCCGATGGTGTAATTGTTACTTTGCTCCAGAACAGATCAAAATTTTCCTTGGTGATTAATATAAAAGCTAGGCAACAAGATTGGTAAAGTTAAAGGAAGTCGTTCAAAATCAGAAGGTAGAGGTCTTCTCCAAAGGGAGTGGTGTGCTATGATATCAGGGTTTGTTTGTGTGTCGGGACATTAATGATTTGAAAAATCGGATGTTGCAGGAGGCTCCAAGGTTCCAGTTATTTTATTCACCCAGGTGCCACAAGATGTACCATGACCTACAGGAAGTCTATTAGTGGAATGGCATGAAGAAAAGACATCGCAGAATTTGTAGCTAAGTGTTCAAACAATCAGCAAGTGAAGGTTGAGCACCAGAAACCGGGAGGTGTGCTTGGGGATATCGATAATCTATGGAAGTGGGAAGAATTAATATGGACTTCATAACAGGGTTGCCTCGCACACGTTGATAGTATGACTCCATTTTGGTGGTAGTGGACCGGTTGGCCAAAGCCGCTGAACTACGGTCAAAACCACTGATTCAGTGGAGGATTTTGCCAAATTATACATCCGAGAGCTGATTCAGTTGCATGGATTGCCCTTGTCCATCATATCAGATAAATACTCAGTTTACCTCTCAATTATGGAGATTATTTAAAAAGGACTTAGTACTCAGGTCAAGCTCGGTACAACATTTCACCCATAAATGGATGGTCAGGCGGAGCGTACAATTTAGACTCTCAGGAGATGTTGACAGCCTGTGTGATTGAATTTAAGGGTAGTTGGGATGACCATTTTCCCTCTTATTGATTTGCATACAATAACAACTACCATTCCACCATTCAAATGGCTCTGTTTGAGGCTCTCTATGGGAGGAGATGTATATTGCCTATTGGTTGGTTTGAAGTCAATGAAGCTACGATGATAGGACCAGATTCAGTCCATGAGGTATGGAGATAGTTCAACTCATACGGGACAGGTTGAGAATAGCTCAATGTCGCCAAAAATCCTATGCCAATGTGAGAAGGAGGGAACTTGAGTTCAAAGTTGGTGATTGGATGTTTTTGAATGTGTCTCCCATAAATGGAGTGATGAGGTTTGGAAAAGGAAAACTCAGCCCTCATTATGTTGGCCCTTCAGATTGTGAAGCGGGTTGGTAAGGTGGAATAGGAATTAGAGTTGCCCTTCAGAATTAGCTTTCGTGCATCACATTTTGAGTGTATCGCTCGTAAAAAGAAGTGTTTAGGATATCCAGCTCTATTCGTTCCGGTGAAGTATAGGTGTGAAAGACAAGCCTTAATTATGAGGAAGTTCTGGTGCAAATACTGGATCAGTTGGTTCGCAAGCTAAGGAACAAGAGTAGTTTCAATTAAGTTTTATTGAGAAATCAACATGTTAAAGGGAGCTACGCGGGAAGAAGAAGCAGATATGATGGCTTGATACCCACATTTATTCCTAGAAGCTCTGCTCCAGCTTGAGGTATCAATTTTTCCCCCAAAACCCTTTCACTTTCATGTTCAGTTCATGTGGCCCGGTTTCTTTCATGTATATGGATGTATGTATGGTTCATGAATTTAGTTCAGAAATCATGTAGTTTTAAATGCGAGTTAGTCTTTACGTCAATTTTCAACTTATATGATCAGAGTTTGAATATGATGATTGTGTCTCTAATTTTCTGTGTCATTTTCAACATTCGGATGAATATTCCCAAGGGGGAGATATTGTTGCACCCAGAAGCCCAAATATCAGACCCTAGAGTTGGAAAGCGGAAAATAAGTTTTCTGCACCAGGTATGAACGGGTCAACACGTGATCCGTCAGGTTGACCCGCGGTTGTTAATGTGACTCGTGGTGAGGGGTGTTGACTTACTTGGAAAATTCAGAGTTAGAGGCCACAGGTGTGACCACGAGTCGTAGTCAGCCACGAGTCGTCAGGTCACTGGAGTGGTTACAGGGCAATTAGAAGATGAAGGATGAGTGGCAATAGACCCCATGATTGGACACCACGAGTCATGATCAGTCACCATGATTTGTATGATGAGTCGTGATCAGCAGATTGCTAATGATTTAAGATATTGGAAGTGAAATTAACGAGTGGTGACCACGAGTCGTGGTCCATAGTAGCGACTCGTCAAGTTCCTCGTGGGGACTGGCAACCAGTTATTTTATGCTAATTAAGGGCTTTTCCGTACTTCCATATGATCCTAAGGCCTAAAAAGCGTCATTTTAATATATGAACAGTGTGTATTAAGAGGTTCAAGTTCATTCTAGACTATTCCTACACATGCATGCAAACTTAGAGGGCTAGAGGTGATCAAGCTTAATTCCTTCAAGTTTTTCTTCAATTCTTCATTGGGCAATCAAGGGAGTGGTGAAATCAGTCCATCTCCAGGTGTAGGGTTATGAATAGAGTCAATTTGTTCACACCGATGCTCAATTCCTCTCCAATTCATGAAAATCCATATGTTGATCATAGGAGTTTAACCTAATACATGAATTTCCTAATTTTTACATGGGTATGATTTAGATGTATTTCTACTATTGAATTTTGATTCATGGGCAAGTTTTACATTATTTTCAATTATAATCATGTTTTCAAGCTTTATAAATTAAAATGCCCATCCATGAAAGTTGAGATTTATGATGAATGTTCAAGTATGATGAGATATTATTGATGAAAAGTATGTTTACAAGTTACCCATGTCTATGACAGTTTTCAAGTAAATTATGTATTTTCAAGGATGATTAAAGTATTGGGCAAGCCCATATGTTCAAATATGATTATGATTTCAAGTTGATTAGCTTACCACATGGTTTTGGAGTCAAGACTCCCGATTATGTTCAGCTTGTGGTATAGTTTGAAGGCTCTCATGTATGATTTAAAATTTTATATGTATATGATTATTCAGCAGTCAATAGACATGGTCAGCTTCGTTGCAAAATGATGGAGAGCATATGCATATCTTTTGGAGTAGCATCTAGCACCGAGTAGGTTATGGGCTTAGGTTACGCCCCGGATCTTAGAACTATGCACCAAAGTAGGTATGATCAGATTAAATTGGTACCTCCTATGTGAGCTTTCCCGCTTCCCCAAGGGCCTTGATCTTGATATCAATATCATGGTAGCGTCCTTAGCCCTGGAGAGGCTTTAGACGACTCTGCCTACTTGAATGTGATAGTCTAGACCACGTAAGATTTATCGTGGTAATGTTAGTTATATGAAGAGTATTCCATTGTTCCTCATGATTTCAATTATGCATGTTATCGTTCATGATATATATACATATATGTTCTAAAGTAGGTTTGACCTAATGTATAGTTTTACTTATGATTATCATATTTCAACTTTGGGTCATTCGATTCAGTTATAGATGTTATGTAATGTTCAGATCATGATTTAAAAGTAGCATGAAAGCCTACTCTCAGATTCTTATCTTGATTGTATTTATATATTATGCATGTTTTACATAATTTACTTATTTAAGCGGTTTTACCTTGCATACTCGGTACGTTCCATGTATTGACCGCATACTCTATGCTGTATCATTTCATGATACACGCTCCGATCTTCAGACTCAGCCTCATCACTAGCCATCTTTCGGAGTTAGCATTCAATCTTTACTGGTGAGTCCTCATCTATCGAGGGCTCCTCTTCTATTCAATTATGCTTACGTATTTTCAGTTTTAGATTTAGAGAGTTAGTTGGGATCTTGTTCTATCAATTCATCAGATATAAAGGCTTTCAGAAAATAGATTGGCTAATCTTTAGACTTTGGTTGTATATTTAGATTGTCATGTTATATTAAGAGCTTTCCGCCATGTTGTTTATGTTAAGTCTTCTGCTTTACTTGATTGAGTTAGATGTATCTTCATGCCATGCCGAGTCGACTTAGAGTCTCGGTCACCTTCTGTTCTCGATTCGGCCCTATGTTAGGGTCGTGACAATTTATAGACAAACACATAGTTAAATACTTACAACAATAATTGGGAGAAAACCTGATTTGGATATTAAAGAACAATCTCAACAACAATGGATGAAATCAAGAGTTTGATCCTAAGAATTGCTCTACAAAACTTGATAAAATTCAAAAAATATTGATACACGTCTCTACCGCCGTTTGATGTTTTTGACTAAAATAAAACATAATGGATATTTGTCTGAGACATTCGAAACCTTTTTCCTAAGATAACAGGAAATTTTTTCCATATTTGGCGCCGGTGCATCACGACTGATCCTACGACCCGTAGTGGGATTGTACGGGTCGTACCTGCTTCCTGTACGTCCTTGGCTGCTATAGATTTTTCTAAATGTTGGCAGGCTTGTATGACTCGTACCATAGTCCCTCACGAGTCGTACAATGCATCTGTGGTTTGGCCCTGAGAACTCTGACATCTTCTGAAGGTTTCCACAAGTGTTGTGGTACGCCTCGTACATTCCACCTATGACTCGTACTACTTGTTGTGTCTTAGGATCTTCCAAGTCTTGAAGAATCACTGAAGTTCACCACAGCTCATGGTACAGGGTCTTATGTGGTTGCTATGATCCGTAGTTCCACCCGCGCCCACCAGAGACTTCCTTTGTGCAAATTTCTCCAAACAATTCCATGAATCCAGTTATGGCTCATACTGAAAGTCGTATGTTGCCTTCCTCTTATTCCATCCTTCTGACTTTCACCATGATTCTCAGTACGACTCATACAATCAAGGTATGACTCGTACTGATACTAGTACTAGGCTTATTTTCTACGTTTTAGGCTTCTTTACAAACTTTTGCTCAAACACATATTTTCCCTAAAATCAAAGTAAAAGTGCCTCGTATCCATATAAGCATACCTAAGTTCATACTATTTTCGGTTTAAGTGTTGAAAGTGTTGTAAACTCACAACACATTAACACCCTCAACTTAAGACTTTTTCATGTCCTCAAGTAAAGAAAACAAAAATTAAACACGACGCTTAACTAGAAAATAAACTTAGGATACTACGGCCAACAATCAACCAAAACTTACTATAGCTCAAACAACTTTTGACCATTTTCTCCGTGAACCAAAACAACACATACATAAGTAACCAAAAAACGTATAAACAAGGTTCAAGATATGTCATATAGCTATTAACAGATAGTCAAGTCATCACCAATGCTTTTCACACAGTCAATTGGTAGAGTTAAACACAAACCATATACCCTCACATGAAATGAAGTCCCCCACTCATAGATATAGTAAAATATGAAATATGGGACTGAACAAGTAAGACTCACTCTTGGAAAGAAGTTCCAAATACTGCATATGGATATCATAGGCTTGCCCTTATTTTTCTCTTCTTCCGGTTTTTTTTTTTGTCAGATGGTTAGGCTAAGATCACTATAGGACTCTTTTTTGGCTTGTAATGTAGGCTTTCAGGCTGGGTCTGGTAGATATGGAGTCTTTTGAGTGATAAACCTCTCCTTGGCACTACATACATGTGGATCCATTTTTTTTTACTTTTTCTACCCTTTTTGCTTTTTTTCCACTTTTTCCTTCCTTTTCACCCTTTTTATGCACTTGTATGAGTATGGTGTGTTTTCAAACTTTTCATGCATCTTTCTCTTTTTGTATTTTCTTTTTCAATTTTCTTTCTTTTTCTTTATCTTTTGTCCGCCACACCTCAGTTTTCATCTTTCTTTTCTTTTCCTTTTCACCTTCCCATCATTTATGAACCGCTACTCTAGCCACCCTCAACTTGGGCATTTTACCTATGTTGGGGTTCATATTGTCCAAGGGGAGGATCAGGGCCAAACAGGTTCATAATAAAAATGAGTACAATTAATCAGTAAAAGCGGTTCATTTAAGACTCAAAATCGGGATAAAGGGAATCATATAATTTTGGTAGGGTTATTTAAGCTAAAATTGGGATAAACAAAAACAGCCTATGATCCTTGTTCGTCGGTCTGAATGAATACACGCAAGTGCACGTGGTCGAACAAGTAGTAAATGGCTCAAGTAAGCCAAGTATCGATCCCACAGGGACTGGACGAAGAGTAACAATCTAATCAAGTGTCAATAAGCTTTAACTCTAAAAATGCAGACAACGGTGTAAAGAAGAATTTTGAGATTTTGTTTCCTAATTTATACTAAATCTAAAACAGATACTTACAATTTGAGTATGAACATAGTTATGAGCATGCTGAGGCTAAAATGAACATGTAGAGGAAATAATTTATCAACCACAATTTGTTAATCTTTCCTTCGGTTTACAGTCAAAAATTGTGCCTATGGAATAAAACTCTCGTACCAGCAACTTAAGAATCATGAACCTTCCACCTAAATTTCTGTGATGAAAAGAAATTCATGTTCAAGCCATACAAAACCGATTCCGTAATTGAGTAAATACGACTTTCCAGGTATATTTCTATCCTGAAGGTAAATCAATTCTCAATTTTCCCCAAACTAAGAAAATATCATATCCTATCAATTCACAACTTTCCATTTCTTTCTCTCTCGAGTGAAATCGGACTTTTAGATGCTCTACATTAACATTGGCCACACATTAATGCAGTCAGAACAAAAATTAATAGAACAACCATGGAAGAAAAGATGAAAAACAAATGATCAATAATTACATTTCACACAAATGTTCTTAACCTCAGCAAAAGTGAATTTAGCCACTCATTTTGTGGATTAAACATCATCAATGAGTGTAAATCTTACAAACAATTGAAATAAAGGAGAAGAGATGAGAAGAACCTAGATTTTCATCCCCTCAGCTGCCTGTAACCCACTTTGTTGCTCCACCAAGTTAGAATAATTAAAAATGAACCTAAGTGTTCTATTTATACTGGTGAGAATTTTCCCAGAATAACAAGCAACGTGTCACGCGGGTGCATCACGGAGCACTGCACCGTGACCGCGGCACGAGCGCGGACCCTTGCAGGTCCGGTGCTTCCAGGTACTTAAGCCCAACGTGCCACGGCTCCAACGCCACCTTCACTGGAATTCCATTTTTAGGTACTTGTGTCCAACGTGCCACGGAGGCAACGTAGACCTTCACTTGGAACTTTGGCTAATTTTAAATCATCAGACAGGCCCAGCATCCGTGATGGCAGCATGACACGGCTCCATCGCAAGAACCCCTTTTAATTCCTGCTTTCCTTGGCCTTTTCCTGCTCTCTTCCGAGTCCATTCCTAGTTTCTCCCACATGCATCTTAGCTTCCTAAAATTGTATTTTTCCTGCAAAACAACGATAATCATGTTGGTGAGTATAAATTCACATTTTAACTACAAATTACATGATAATACACAAATAACGATAGATAAAAAGACGAAATGAAGCATTTTGGGTATCACTTGGACAATCCTGCCCAAGATCACTTACCCCACACTTAAAACCTTGTTCGTCCTCGAACAATAAACTCACATCTCATGCAATTGACACCCACGCATAGCTACTTTGGCCCGACAATTCAAGCTACAGTTATACCGATTATTTACTATAGCAAATCATCAAGAAAACATGCATAGTCTCATCAATACAATGACATTCAACACATCAAGACCTCTAGACTCAAGAATCGACTCTCGATCTTGTAAAACTTGTGCAAATCAAGCGATCAAGACATCCGACAAGAAATTCAATCTATCGTCAAGCATGTGCACTCACAACACAAGAGAATTTCCCCCTTTTCAATCACATGAACTCAAAGACATTAAATGCAGGGGCATATAAACACAATTTCGCTCTCTCTCCCAAAAAATTCACATGCATCATGTCATAGACCATAGGCTTGCCTCTAATTAATGATACTCCACTAATATGAGGGCGTCGCGATGTAAGATCACGTAGGACTTAACGGGTCGTAATGTAAGCTACGGAACTAGTAAATACCGGGCTAACCAATAATATAATAGCATCCTTAAGCGTTTTCAATACATCCCATCACATTATAGGCATTGTTCTTCCTTCATCCTCCATTCTTGAAGTCTTTCTTTATTTTTGTCCCCATTTCTTTCGCACATGACTAAACAACAAAGATTAGTTATACATCTTCATTTTATTTAATTTACAGCAAGTGCACCTTTGACCTTTCTTTTCTTTCACAGCTTCAGCTTTTTCTTTTCTTTTCTCAATTCTCTACTCCTTCACACTGTGGGAAAATTTATATTTTTCTTGACGCTTAAGAGTTTTGGATCAAATTCACGGATAATGAAAAGTAGGGGTTAAGCTCGGTTTGTACCTTATCGACGAAAGAAAAAAAAAATAAAGGCACAAGGCTCAATGGGCTAACTAAGGTTGACATTCAAGGTGGGTATGATAATGAAAAAAAACTTTTGGTTAAATCAAAGAAATGCTTTTACATCTTTTCCTACACTACACCTCCTTCATTTCATTTCACACACACCAGGAAAGTTCTAGACAATTCTGGGCCAGCATGGAATAATCGAAACCTGACCCTACCTCATTGCGCATGCTCAACTCAAGACATATTCTGAAGCTCTTCAATCAACTAATTACAAGAATTCAAACATTTAGAAGCCTCAATCACACTGAATCGAGAACTCTACTTGGCCTAGGTATCTCAACATGTTTACAAAGTTGCATGCTTTTATACGAATCACCTTTGCATTCTAAATATCATGTACAACACGCAACAAGCATTTCGCACCGTAAAGTAGCGACACGTTGGGATACAAACAAATAAAAGAAAAATAAGCAAAAGAACAAAAACTACTCCTATCGACTACATTTCTATTAAGACGGTCGTCATCCATCCATCATAGGGAACGATCACTATTTGCAACTTTAGTTCAATGGGACTATTCTCGGTAAAAGCACCAAAAACAAACGCCGAGAAACCCAATCATTAAATAATTCAATGAAGAAAATTTTAAAAATATTGATAATTTCAATAAGCCAAAAATATTTACAAATATATACACAGACAGCTAACAACATTCAACAGCACACAACAGCTTCACCTTAATTACAATACCAAACATAAATACAAAAATCACAGGGTCATAAAAAATTTTTTTTCAAAGCTCAACAGCAGAACATGAATATCAGCAACAATGGCAACAACCAGCACCTAACTGCCACCCACTTAAGAGCCCAGAGCATCCGGTGTTCATAAATTTAGCATAGCACAAAAGTGGGTGGTGAAACTCCTAATCAATCGAAGTATTCAACTTCTTTAGTCAGGTGTCTTTGCCTCGTCTCCCATGTCTGAATCGCCCCCTTCGTCCTCATTCGACTCAACATCGGAGTCCTCACGACGTGTCTCCTCATCGGTGGGGACGTCGTCATCCACAAGCTCCACAAAAGCTGGCCCCACCCGACATAGAGCCCTAGCATTTTCGCCAAAGGGGTAATCTAAGTCGAGCTGCCACAGCTCATCCTCTGGTGCTGGCCTCCCGCCTATGCTGAGCTAGAGCATCTGCATCCCCGAACATGCGGTCCATGTGCTGATCATCCCGAGCATGTGCATTACCGGCTGAGTGTGTGGCCCATGAGTGGTGTCGGATGCCTTGGTCTTTATGACGTCCATGGCACGCCTATCCATCTGCGGGATGTAGTCCAGGGCCTCTTCCTCAATGTCAGGCTCCCCGCAGGGGCTTGCGGTCAGCAAGCCACCAAACCCGTACCTGTGCCCTTGATGCAATGAACTCTCTGCTTTGCAGGATGTGATCACACTTCAAAGGTAGTCTCTTAGCCGCCTCATCTGGGGGCGCCTGCAAGCACCGATCCCGGGTGACATCCTGTCCATAGCCACCCCTGGAGACTCAGGCAAGAACAAACAATTTTAAAGCCAGATCCTAGCTTCCACTGTTCATCTGCAGTAGAGGCGGTGTCTGAGTGGTAGCCTCTCTTTGTGCTTGCTCCAACGCGCTGTAGAACAGGCTCCACACAGAGTCGTCCGATATCCGCATATGGTGGGTGATGTTCCAGCTGTCATGGAGTACATGGGCGTCTGGCCATCACACCCCAAATAGCATTAAGGTGGTGGAGACTTAAAAAGACAATTTGCCCCTTATCTTGTGGTGTAACTACGCGTCAGTTCAGTTGGTGTGAACTCCAGATCAAATGGGTGCACTCCTTGGGCTCTTCAAAGATGAAGTTCAGCCCGGCGTCAATCTTGTGTACGATTCCTGTGCCAACGGTTCCCGCGCAATATCCTCGGGAAATGTTGTTCTCTATATATTTCGTGTACCACTTCTTCCCTTTGTCAGTCACCCATCGGGTTCTGTATTGACAGCGTTGGACGCGCGGAACAACTGGTGCTGCTGGGACTGATGTTCCCGATTAGTCTTTCCTCCGGCGCCTGAGTGTAGGAAGGATGCACCACTTCACCTTTGTCTTGCCTGCTCTCCATTTATTTCTGTCAAATCAATGAGCAGTCCCAATATTGGTAAATCAAAATTAGCATCGACTAAGGTTGGGTTAAGCTAAACCACCCCACCGCTTAGTCTTTGGCCACAATCACAACGTACGGCAAGACAATCCTCTTAAAATTTACATGAAAAAAACAACATGCCTCGTGCATTCAGACAAATTCAATGAAGCATAAATTCTATGTACTACTCAGACTTCGTACAGCTAATCACAATATTACCATCGATACCATTTCATCTACATAGCATAGCAGCAACTTCTCTCAACAAAACCTATGCAATTCCCCAATTTCTATGCAATTCAACATTCATTCTCCCGAAAATCCATCATTTCAGCACATTACATTAAGTACAACACAATTTACCTCACCCAACATGCACAACAAAATTTCATTTCAAACTCAATTTAACTTCTTCCTATTCAAATTCTTCAAGCTACAATTTCACAAAAATTCGATCAAGCATGTATTTATCGATTTCATACAATCACAACGATACTACGAACATCAATCAACAATAACTTAAATGAATTCAAGATCCAATTTACACTTAGGGCAGGTTTACTCACCTCACATGCTTAAAATCAGAAAAATTTGCTTAAAAATTGAGGTTGAGTTCAAGAACATACCTTTAATCGATGATATCGAAGAAAAGTTGAAGAAATTTGGCTCCTGATTGCATTGTCACATTGAGGAAGGAGGGATTTTAGAGGTGTTTGTGCTTGGAGGGGAGAGACAAGAAAAATGAGAAATCGAGGGGTTAAAAGTGGGATTTTCGCACGGGTCACCCGATGACGGTGTGACCCGACAGCGAGCCACGTGCGGAGGTAGCGCACGGAGCACCCCCTCCGTGACAGGAGCCATCGGCGATGGAGTGGAATTTTGAAAATTCAGAATTCCACCTCAACGTGTCACGGAGGGCGACGCGGAGGCCCTCCTCCGTGACACGGAGCCATCGCGTGGGCTCACTGTTTTGCCACCTTTATTTTTCTTACCTCAATTTTTCCTTTGCGATCCTTTGCATTTTACCTCCGTTCAACCTAAAATTTATCTCATGACAAGAAATTGGTTAGAATTCGAAGGTTACAAACACAAACACAAACAATAATTGTTTTATTTACATTTTTATATTTCTCTTTTTTCTTTTTTTCTTTTTAACTAACTAACTACTTCTTATCAAGTACAAAAAATTCACTGGTTGCCTCCCATGCAGCGCTGGTTTACCGTCGCGGCTCGACGTGCTTAAAAGCAATCAGCCCCTAGGGTATTGGACGTTTTCTCTCGAACACGTCTCACCCATGTCATGCTACACTGATGCCCATCAACTACGACCATGGCATCTCGATCTGCTTGCTACAACCAATTTTGGGATCCTTCACCGGTGGTTTCCCCAATGGCTCCCATGACTCAACACTCCGAGCAATATCAGCTCGATCTAGCACGTTGATCACCGAGTTCCTCATACACAGTCGGAAGCTTAGTGGCCTTGCACATCAAATACCTCCACCTTGTCAGTGCACCCGCATAGTTGGCTGCCCTACAGCTGTAGTGCTTTTCCGGTCGCCAAGAAAGGGCGTCCCAAAACCAAATGGGACTTCCATCCGGCTCAAAATCCAGCAGCCGGTCTACTCGAGAATAAGGGAGCCCACTTGCACCTGCACGTCCTCCACAATGCCATCTGGTCTGGCTTCAAAAAGAATGATCCGCTAATTGCAAGATCACTGTCGTTGGTCTAGGACTGCTATTTAACTTCTTGAATACCGATAATCGGCATCAAGTTATGCTCGCTCCCAAATCACATAATCCATGACTCGGATACTCTGCCCGGTATGTCTAGTTGTAAAGCTCCAGGGTCCTTGAGCTTTATGGGCAACCTGTTTGTATCCGGGAAGTGCATTCCTCCGTAAGAGCCACCGTCACGTACTCGGTCCAGCCTGCTTTTGTTTGCCACGATGTCCTTGATGTACTTTGCGTACTTCGGCACTCCTGCAAAACATCAACAAGGAGTAAATTAATGTGTACCTGTTTAAGCACCTCCATGAACTTTTTGAAACACGCTTCCTCCTTGTGTTCTTTAATCTTTGATGGAATGGGGGTGGTGTTCTTCCTGATTCAGCATCCTTCTTCTTCCCCCTCTCTCATCAACGTGCGTACCTGTTTAAGCACCTCCATGAACTTTTTGAAACACGCTTCCTCCTTGTGTTCTTTAATCTTTGATGGAATGGGGGTGGTGTTCTTCCTGATTCAGCATCCTTCTTCTTCCCCCTCTCATCAACGTGCTCCCTCTCATTCTCTTCTACTCCCGACTGTTGAGGTGGTCTTTCTGGTTCCACCTCTTTAAGCTGTAAACCACTCCTTATGGTCACTGCATTCACTTGCTTGGGGTTAGGATCAGTGTCACTTGGAAGTCCTCCTCTCGGCCTGGTGTTTTGGGCTCCAGCTAGTTGCCCAAACTGATACTCCAGCGCCTTAGTAGCTAACTGATTATTCTTTACATCGGCTT
>JACEIK010011761.1:5150-16317 GCA_018107945.1 Datura stramonium | reverse complement strand
CCAAGTTGCCCATGGCACATGAATACACCTAATCTCATTTAATAAAGCAGAGTACTTGGCATAAAACATAGTGGAAACATAATTATAGTGTAACAACCGGGAGTACTGGGCATATACAGAGGTTGAGTTCTACATCCTGTCTGAAAGCCTCTACTACATAAGATGGATTGATGGGGCAACCTCCCCAACTAACCTGATCAATACTGAAATATAAATAACATGAAAGTCTGTCAAACGACCCTCGGAACATTAGGACTCACCGATAGCTGAGAGCGAGAACTAAGATGGACTAAGGATAAGGATGCGCCTGAGATCCGGACCCTGTATCATGAAACAACACAACATAGAAAGTATGCGGCCAGTACATGAAATGTACTGAGTGTGAAAGGTAAGTAGAATGGAAATTTAAAAGTAAAATGAACTCATAAATAAACATAGGAGAAGGACATCATGCTTGTATCATAAACTTCACAAAAAAACATAAGGCTCAAAACTTTCAATTCGTTCATAAATCATTCATTATCATAGTCATATGTAAACTTAATCAAAACATAACTTGAGCCAATAACATAAATATACCAATGCATAAAACAAGCGGAACAATGGAAGGACCCGTCAAAAATGACACCAGCATGGTAGAGTCTTTCATGATGCCCCAACTATCTCATTCAAGTGAAAAGAGATGACCCTGGATTTCCAGGGAGGGTCGTGCATTACGCATGATATCACATTTTAGGGGATCATTATCAATACAATATGTCAATAGAAACCCACGGTGGCACGCGGTTATGAGACACCGGCGTAGTCCTTTGAACGTTGGGCTGCTCGGTGCTAGAAACGACTCCCAAAAACATGCATATAGGCTTATACGTAAAATAATAATGTCTTGAATTACAATTCATTGGCTAAAATATAACATTTATCGTCATTGAACCCCTTTAAAACATGCTTAACCAAGAATCAAAGGCCCTTTTCATCGGCCAACGTCATAAATCAATATATCATGTAATTTGTTCATAAATCGTAAATCATTCTTCAACATGTGGTCATTGCCCAATACTTTGACATACTCAATTCTTTTAGAAAAACATGCTCATAAACACGGGTAACTTGAAATCGTATTTTTTTCGTCATCAATAAATTCAAAATATTAAATACCATCATAAATCATAATTTTCATGAACTTTCATCAATGGGCATTTTAGATTTAAAAAGCTTGAAACATATTTTTTAAAGAAAATAATATAAAACCTGGCCATCATTCATAATTCAACAATTAAAACTCATTCAAATCAAACCCATAAAGAGAAATCACATTTTCATGCATTTGGGTAAACCCCCATGGATTTGAATTGGAGAATTCATGATTAAATTCAAAATTTGGGCATGGGTGTGAAAGGATTTCACCCATTCTAAAACCCTACATACCTGGTATAGACTGATTTTACTCTCCCTTGAATGCCCACAAGAAATTGAAAGAAGAATCCCTAAAAAAGCTCTAGATCACCTCCTAAATTCATAAACTTGCATGCATGGAAGGAACACATTTAGAATAGGTTTTCCCCTACTAAAAACCCACTAAAACGAGTTTAAAATGACGTAGTATAGGACCTTAGGATGAAAAAATGACAGAAATACCTTACTGATTACGCAGAAATTTTCCCACTGGACCAAATAACGGACGAACAAACAAACAGTTAGAAGATACCACGACCAGTGGTATCCACCCGTGTTAAGCACTACCCTAATCCATATCTCGAAATCAAACCCCGGACATATGGGACGGGTCTTCCTAAGTTTCAATGGGTCGTTCCTTCAGTCGTTGTTTCCTTCCTCTGAAACTATGCACTTCTATTCAACAAGCCTCACCACGACTCATTGTAAAATACAACAGGTCGCGGTTCCCATTCATCCTTTCCCACTGGAGATCTGGGCTCCCTTACCACGACTCTTCATAACGGGTTGTTGCATGACCCGTTAAACTCCCTAACTACTTAGCCCATCTCCTACCATGACGACTAACAATGACTTATTGGTTTTTACAACGAGTCATTACACCAATTGTTTCCTCCACTGCCACCTGAGCACCTGAACCCACGACTGCCAACAACGGCTCGTGGTTACATACCATGAGTCAATTGTACCTCTCGTGCTGAAACTTTTTCCCCAACTTTCAGCAGTTTTGCACTTTAGCTTCTCGGGTATACTCTTAGGCACTTCTGTGGTATTACAACCCGCCACCTGGTTGTCCAAGAAATTTTTCTCCTCCTCAAAATCTAAGTGGTCTGGCCCTAGCTCCTGTCCTTATGTCCTAACTGCATTCACCTTTCTAGCTCCAGCTCCCATGATGTACTTAGTTAGAAAATCCAACAATGTGCGCATATGAGCCAACTCCTGGTCACGCTCTTCCTCTTTCCTATGTTGGTCTGCAGTCGAACCAACAACATATGTACCAGCCGCTGCGTCTACCTCTCGGGTATGCCATGCCCTATTTTTTTTGTAACCCTATCAAGAATGGTAGCGAATTGCTCCCAACTATGACTCATTAGTGCTCCTCCCGCCACTATGTTTGCTACAGCTCTGGTACTGTTGTTTAAGGACCTATAAAAGATTTCCAACAAACTGTCATCTAGAATCTTATGGTTCAAGCACTTTGTTAACTTTTTCTTGAGCCTCATCCAGGTTTCATGAAGTGCCTCATTTTTAAGTTGTCGGAAGTTATAAATTTCATCCTTTAGTTGCAACATCCTGGAGGGTGGAAAGAATCTCTCTAAGAAGGCTTGCTTGACCTCCCTCTAGTTTGTTATGAAATCGTAGGGAAACTCCGATAACCATAAACGGGCTTCCCCAGACAGAGAAAATAGGAAAAGTTTGAGTCTGATAACATCTTGTCTAACTCTAGGAAACCTTTACGCCTTGCATATTCTCAAGAAGTTCATTAAGTGCAGGTTGGCGTCATCAGCTTCATGACCATTGAATACCCATTTCATGTTTAACAATTGAATCATGGTGCTCGTGATGTCAAATTTTGCCCCAGTGGGTAGTGGTGGTGGTACAATTGCTCCAGTTGACCCAACTTCATCGATGTATGGGTCCTCATCATTGAAGAACTGAGGGGAAAATCTATGACCTCTATTTCCCCTCTCATGTCGACTAGTGTTAACAACCTCATCTATAGCATCCTCAGCATCCTGAAGTGCAGCTTGCTGAGCTAGCTCAGCTTGTCTAGCTTCTTCAGCTATACTGGCATCTCTCTGCTCCTGGTTCTCCATTAGTGTTCGTTCGGGTTCGGGATTTAAAGGAATCAGGGGATTTCAACTACTTTGAGTGCTTGGCATTCACCGAGAAACAACCTGTGGATATCACAAACAAAAAAAATTTAACTTAGGAAATAACAACCAAAAGTCAATTACAAACAATTAATCTAGTCTTAGTCATATTCCCCGAAAATGACGCCACTTTTTGATAATGCTCAAACTCACACCTCCTTCTGAAGTATGAAGCAAATATTATCAATAAAGAACCCAACTAGAAGTTGGGGTCGAATCCACAGAGAATGTGGAAGATCTATATTAATGTCGGTAAGTGAACTTGTTGATAAGTTATCTCAAAATTTAGGGGTTTTGAAGAAAGCAATATTAAAACAAGATTATAACTGTGATTTGAATCAAGATTTGCAAATAACTAGGGTATGTATTTCTCATGGGTTCATAACTACTTCAGATATACACATGTGATCAATCCTTATGCTTACTTGTAGAACTGATAACTAGGGTTCATTTAAACAACTGGTTCGTCCCTATTGGATGACTATACCCAATCACCGAGTTAGGTCTCATGAATGATTTCAAACTAACCATTATCAATATGTTTAAAGTTTAACTATCCTACAACCACAACTCAAGTTAATACAATGATAATCAAGATTAAAGGCTTTGTTGTAATTCTCTTTTCCTAATCCATACCTCTCTAGGTTCAAGCAAGTAAAGAATTCGGGCAAGTCCTAACGTTGTACACCGTTAAAAAATGTTTAAGCATGAAGAGAATGCAATACAAGTTTTTTGCACTGATTTTGAATCACTTTTGTGCAACCCTAGTTTGTTAATCCACCATGGTTCCTACAACCCCTAGTTGTGGAGGTTTTAGCCTCTCATGGTTATAAGATTGTGATATGAATTCATAGATAAACACATAATATAATACTTACAGCAATAGTCGTGAGAAAAACTTCTTTGAATATGCAAGAATAATCTCAAAAACAATTGATAAGAAAATTAAGAATTGCTCCCAAGAAGTGTTAATCACACGTAAACTACTCAATTTTATGTTCTCTCTTGATTCTCTGTTGATTCATAAAGAAAATAAAACACAAAAGGTATTTATACAGATGTCAGAAATATTTTCCTAAGCTAATAGGGAGATTTTCCATAACTGGCACCGCCTGTGTCACGACTGGCCATACGACCCGTAGCAAGATTGTAGGGGTTGTAACTGTCTCTCGTACATCCTTGGTTTGCTGAAATTTTGGCTAAGTGTTGGGAGCTGGTATGACTCCTACCTTCTTCCTACGAGTCATAAAATGCATCTGTGTCTTGGTCTTGAGAACTCTAACATCTTCTGGAATGTTTCATGAATGTTGTGGTACGACTCATACCTTCTTGCCACAACTCGTACTACTTGTAGTGTCTGAAATTCCACCAGGTCTTGAATAGTCATTAGAGCTCATCACGGCTCATGGTCTAGATCGTATGACCATGCTATGACTCATAGGTTCCACTCGTACTAAGAGGTTTCCTTATGCAAATTCTCTGAAGTTTTCCACGACTCTAGTTATAGCTCATACCATCCTAGTACGGCTCGTACTGAGAGTTTTATGTTGCCTTCTGAACTTTATCACAGTTCTCAGTACTACTCGTACAATCAAGGTACTGCTCGTACTGAGACTGGTACTTTGGTTGATTTTTTGTGTTTTCAGACTTCTTTTGCACATCTTTGCTCTAACACTTATTTTCTCTGAAATCAAATTAAAAGTGTCTTATATCCATATAAACATACTTAAGTCCATGCTATTTTCTTATTTTTAAGCATCTAAAGTTCTATAAACTCACAACACATCAAAGAGTAATTAATGAATTACCCTTGTATAGATTTCACGCTTTTCGAAGCTTTGAGGAAAGGAAAGGCTCCCACGGAGTAGTTGAATTATTATCTCCAGATCGAGGTAGGTTATGGTTTATAGAAATAGACCTATATAATAAAATGTATAGTGTGCAATGTTGATATATGATTAGTATTCGGACGATTATATGATATGTGAGTCTCTTGTTGTTAATCTATCTTAAGAATGTCACTAAGATGTGATATTGAATTGTGACGACTTGTTAAATGATTGTGTATATATGTTAATGTAATTACCTGTGATGAATGGTTAGTAAAGTGATCATACTCCATTATTGGGAGGATGGTTAATATATGATGGCTAATTTAAGAAGTAGATTGTAACTTTATGTATGATGCAATAATACACTTGGAATGCTTTATGAGAATTATGAATGAAAAGATTTTAACATCCTAAATGTAGAGGCTCGAGCATGAGGGGAGTATCGGCGCAAGTGAATAATAATATTTGAGTGGCTTGTGTCTGAGGATAGCATCTGGACGAGCATATGAGTGGGAGCGGGTGCCACGCCGGCACAGAACATGAATTTTTCTAGGGTCCCTGCAGGTCAGAATGGTTGGGCATAAATAAGACCCACTAGCATGTGTATACATGATTCGTGTGGTTAAGTATTAAGGGGAGATGGTGGAGACATGTGCCCGTCATGTTACCCTTGGTTGTGTTATTCGCTTATTGTTTGTGATTTTATTTATGCCCATGAGATGGATGTGAAATGTTTTACGAGAATGTGCTAACTTATTGTGGATATGATGTGAAATGATAATAATGAACATGATGTTAATTCTAAGTGCGAATTTGTCACCATGTGTAGTTATTGAGTAGTTGTCGCTGAGAATAACTAAGGATTTGTAACTCTTAATAGCTTTTGTGATTGTTGTTCATTATGGTCGTTTGATGGATTCATGGAGTATGTGAAATATAGCTATTGATTTATTGAAATATGGGATGGATGAACTGAGAAGGAACCAGCATGTCAAGCTACTACCTAAGCAGTGTTGCTGCAGTGGAACCATTTTCGCTGAGGTGAGACTGTTGCAGTAGACAAGTGACCGTTGTAGCGAGAGGCTTAATCCAGTGAGCAAGCCAGCTGATTCCTAAGTAGAGCTAGTGTTCATGAAATGGCTTGTAATTCTGCTTAAAATTGGGGACCCTTTTTTATATCTTTAATGTTGTACTTATCTGTTATTATGTAAGGTCGGCCGATGATGTCCACCAGTACAGTGTCTTGTACTGATCCTACCCCTGCATTCTTTTCTAAGTGCAAAGTTCAAACTCAGCAGTTCTTCACAAACTCACCTATGAACCATAAGCTTTTGTGGATCGAGAAGGTGAGCAGATGAGGACGCAGATCACTCCTTCCTTACAGATGTCCTTCTTTCAGGCATTCGAACACTTTATTTCATTTTTAGTTTTAGTTCCTTATCTTGTAAAAATAGATTTCTGGTGCAATGACAATCCGGTTCTAGAAAATTGGTTATTTGATTTTGGTATTCGCAGTGTAATGATCTAGACTTATTTTTTTTATAGTAGTTGATTTCTTTTTTATGAATGTTTTGATTATGGGGGTAGTATCGAGATTCGCTGGTTTGCCCACTGGAGGGTTAGCATGGGTGCCAATCACGACCATTTGGGTCATGACATGTGTGTGTGTGGGGACGTGATCCCTAGGAGCAAGGCAATTTACTTGGCAAGGAGCTTGATTCCATTCTGGATGGTCAATCTTATTAATTAGCTCATGGTCACCACTCACAACCCACAACACACTGAATTGAATTTTAGGCATTGTTTATATGATTTGATGTATTTTCTTTCCTTTCTCTTTTTGTCTCATGCATATAATAAATATTATAAATTAAGAATTTTGTGATTAATATATAGTTATCATTAAATTGATTTATTTATTTGAAGTCATTTAAAATTCTTAAAAGTCTTATATATGCAAGATCACGAATATATGAATTGAGAACTATAATTAATAAATAGAATTTATAAAAGTGGTGTATTTATTTAAGTCATTAGAATATCCTCAATATATCATGTGTGAATTGTTATGAATAAGTGTACATTAGTGGTGGTGTTTTATCTACTAGTACAAGATGTACCATTAGATATTAGTAACATATAATAAATTCATAAGAAAAGATATCGGGATTTTCACTCAAAAGGAGAATACGTAGTATCTTGGTTCTCATATATATCAATTGAGAGGATAAATCATTATAAAGAAGGTTTTATGTATCTTATCCATAAGAAAATACACATTGTATATCTCGTGCTCATTGATTATTAGGAGAAAGAAAACCTAAATCAGGCTATTTTAATCTTTAACTTTGCATAAAATGGTTATTTCAAATTTGGTCATATTCTGATGGTCACAAACTTAATGATATTCGATTGACCTAAAATTTGACGAGTCCATCAAAGATGACTTAGTGAATGATGCTCACAGCTTTATAATATCAATGTTGTTTTTGTCATTCTGAGGTCATACGTTTAGATGAGTTTTACGTAGTTTTGAATTAAAATTTGATGAAGTATAAAACTATATATTATATATTAAATCTATAACATGCTTAAATATGATGATTAAACGTAAATTGATATATGATAAAAATATAGATCTGATTATTTTGTTCCTTAGATTTCTTGAATTGGCTGTTTTCAAATTTGATCATATATTTGGATTTTGAAAATTTTACGAACTCTGATTGACCTGAAATTTGGTAGGCTCATCGGAAATGACCCACTAAATAATACTCGCTGCTTTTGTAGTGACTAATGCCATTTTTTAGCCATTCAGAGTCGTTTTACGTGTTTTTTGGGTATTTTTCTATTTTTTGAAAAATTTAAAATTAAGAAAAATATTATTTTCTTGCAACCAGTTGGTAGGGTTCAATCTCTATGGTATCCATTGACGTATAACAGTAATGTAATGAGTTTACATGTTGACATTGATCTTCTTTCACCATCGGATAAACTCATTACGGTCAACTACTGTGTTTTTAGTCTCTAGTTATTGATAACTTTTATTAACTCTCCTTCTGAGTTACATGTTGGATCAATGGAACTAGGGATGATAACAATGATATTCACTTGACTTAAATTAATAATATACTTTCCATCTGAATTAACTTTAATTTTAATTTATTAGAGTGAATAATCTGACATCACATATGCATATTGCATGAGTAGTTTTTTTCCCCATTAAAATTTACTATTCAAGCTGCATGGATATACATATATGGTGTATTTTGAAATTTAATATTTGATGATATATTATTTTAATTTATTTCACATGCATGTTATATTATTCGAATAAGAATTCATGATTAATAAATAGTTTCCGTTAAAGTGATTTATTTATTTGGGATCACTGAAGATTCTTATTCTATTTTCATATGAAATTATATTATGCATGGATTGATAATTATGATTAACAAAGAGCATCCGTCAATAGGTTTATTTGATTAAGTCATTGATATTCTCAATGTACCATATATAAATTGTTCATGTTCAAGCGGTGATAAGAATCAATTTCTTTGGTACCTACTACTAATTACAAGTGAGATAATAAATTTACGCGTTGACTTTAGGTCTTTCTGCATATCTAAATTTATTATAAGTTCTCTAGGTAAAATTTCTAGTAATTGATAGCATATGAGTTTATATACTGGGTCAGTTTTGAAATTTTAGCACGGACATATAAAGTGGTGATCGATATTAATTCATATGAAAAGTGAAATAATAAAGTGTTGACCTTAGTTCTTCCTCCATATTGGATAAATTTATTATGGGTTGTTACTAGGTAAAATCATTAGTTATTGACAACTTGTATTAACTCTTCAATTGAGTTACATGTTGGATCAATGAAAGTAGTGTCTAATAATTATATACAATTGACTAAAAATAACAATTTACTCTCCAACTGAGTTGATTTTGTGTCTTTTTGAAATGTATTAATTTATATAATTTACATACATTGCATGAATAGTATTTTTTCCATCGAAATTTACTATTTAGATGCATGTATGTACATATTTATTGACGAATGCGGTCTGAATTTAATATTCAGGCTATCGACTTATTATGATCTATTTAATATGTTATATCTTAAATTCCCAATAGGCTTTATCCGGTCCACTTATTATTATTCAAGAATATATATTTTTTTATAAAATAAGATATTAATTTAAAGAATGCATCATATATGTACCTTTTGTTAGTAAGAAATTAATTACTGTTTCTAAACAATAAAGAGATGGATATTAAGTTTATTCTTCTTATAACTTTTATGTTATTGAACTTGATAAACTTTTTATCTCTTGTGGTAAATATATGCATGGAGTCTTTATTATTAATATCTCTCTTGTACTGAGTAATAGTAATATGTACCATAAAAGAAAATATTCTTTAATATTGAATGAAACTTATCTGGTCCACTAGCTTTTAAGTCATATATCATGGATAGGACTTCGAGGTTGGTTAATTGATGGACTTAAAGGTTCATTGAAAGTGAAGACACTACCAACTTTTGAGTCCTGTTTAGAAGAAAAAAATGAACTAAAATATATTTCCTTTAAAAGGAAATAAAGTTAGTGATAAGTTTGAATTAATCCGTTCCAATTTGTGTGGTTAAATGAGCATCTAGGCAAGAGGTAATTTTGAGTATTCTGTGTCACTTGTAGAAGATTACTCAGGATATGAATATATTTATTTAATGCTCCATAAGTTTGAATACTTTGAATTAGTCAAGACATTTACAACAGATTAAAAATCATCATGAAAAATATATTAAGTCACTGCGATCTAATCGTAGTGGCGAAAACCTTTTTGAAGAGTTCATTAATCACTTATTAGATAGAAGGATTACGATTCGATTGTCCACATCAGGTACTTTACAATAGGTTGGCGTAGAAGAGGAAAGAAATAGGTTCTTATGGAGATGATAAGATTAATGATTGACTCATTCATTTTTATTTTTTTCATCTTGAGATATTTATTAAAAAATCAAATTACATTCTTAATTTAATTCCTTCTAAGTTAGTACCGTTGATACTTATAGAATTATGGATTTGACGTAAGTCCAGTCTGTGACAATTTCTTATATGGAGTTGTCTAGCACATGTGTTGAAGGGGAAAACAGATAAGTTGGGATTAAAAATAAATGTGTGAATGTTTATTGGATATCCAAAAAAAAACGAAAGGAGGTTTATTTTATTGTCCTAGAAAAATAAGGTGATTGTTCATACAAATGCCAGATTTTTAGAAAAGGATAATTTAATAAACCAAGTTCCTAAAAGCAAACTAGTTTTATAGAAACTAAGCAAAAAATTACAAATGAGTCATCTGATATTAAAAAGTTCAAGGACATCTAACCGGGAAGTCAGAATTGACGTTTCATTGCATTTATGTAGTGGGAGAATGTTAATACATGTAAGGGAATTCACTACCTCAAAGTACTAGGAGTGATGCTGAGCAAATAACACTATATGAAGTCGTTAATATTTCAATACTGAAAGGTAATGAAGAAAATATTAAGACTCAAGAATATTATAGTGTGACAATAGTAGTGATAATACTTAGTCATAGTAGGAGAATGATAACCTAGATTGGTTTAGTTTATACTCTTGGGAGAGATCATGATAGAATTCCTGAAGATATTAATACAGAACCGATCAGTTACAACAAATTACTATTAGACGAAGTTGCATTAGAAAATAACTTGGAAAGTTCCTTCTGCAAAGATCTTATTGACTAAAACTTTTGATAGTCGTGTAAAAAGAATGGTTGTAAAAGTTAGATGCATGGTTAAGAGTCTAAGTGAGAGATTGTTAGGGTATATACCATTAACCATGCGTTTAAATATGATATATTCTAATAATTATTATGGTTAAAAGTCTAAGTGGGAGATTTTTGGGATATATAATATTTACCATGGGTTATATACTAACTATAGTTTAGATATAGTATTTATTATGAATAATTATT
>JACEIK010011759.1:16465-34346 GCA_018107945.1 Datura stramonium | reverse complement strand
CTATTTAATTATGTGTAAGGTCTATATTATATATTATGTAATTAAGAAAATAATTATAAATTTTGTAATTGTAATGCTAAAAAGTTGTATTTACGTAACCATCTTTTTTTTTTTATTCGTAAACATTAAATGCATTAAGTATGGTAGTAATATTGGTCCAATAGGAGTCGACCCATTTTTTTTAATTGAATATATGGCCATGGGCCTTATTATAAATCAAAAGGCCCATTTCGTTGGATTAGTGTAGTGACATTTAAATTCGTGAGCCAAGTCCAATTAAACTTACATAATATAGTATAAATAAGATAATATTTATAAATTACGGTCATAGTTTTAAATAATTATGATATCTAGCTATATTTCAATTAGTTGACATTTTTCTTTTGTATTTACTAGCAAATAAAGAAGAAATCTCTTAATCTCTCTCCAATCTCGCTGGCCTCTCTCCTCTCTCTCCCTCGCCTTTAACCCCCCCTCTCTCCTTCTCCTCTCTCCTTGATCTCTCTTTCTATGCCTCTCTCCCCTCTCTCTCTCTCTCTCTCTCTCTCTCTTTTGTGTTACTTTTTGTATTTTCTATATCAAGATTGATACAATCGATATAAGAAGGAATGAATACAACTTATATACATGTATTAAGACAAAAATTCAGTCGTCTGGCATCTCAAAAATATAAAAATACAAAAAAAATGAAAATACAACATACAAAAAGATAAAGGATACGACCTAAATGCGTGTATTAGTACAGCAAATATAGTTGTCTAATATCTCAAAGATTATAAAAATACAAATAGAGAAAGATGAAAATATAAATATAGAGAGGTGAAAACATAGTATACAAAGAAGGGGGGGAGATAAAGAAAGAGGGAGAGAGAGAGAGAGATAAGGGGGAGAGAGGGCAAAGAGAGAGGAGAAAGGGAGAAAGAGAAAGAGAGATATGAAAGATCATGTATTAATTAGATGATTTTTGGTATTTTGCCATTTTAAAAAGATAGTATTTCATATTTAACTCAATACATTAATTAGTGTATTTGCATTTGATACATTTAAATAATAAAAATACAACAGATGACACATTAAATATTGCCATATTTTGTAAATAATGATATTGCTACATAATCCTATTTTTGATTAAACTGTGGCCATTTATGTAATTTTTCCTAATATATTTGGACAAGAAGAGAATAAATCCATGCACAAATACTACTACAAATTGGTCATTGTCACAAAAACATTTTAAGAACTATTCTTGTATAGTGTTGCAGAACACTAATTATAAAATACAAAACTTTTTATAGTGTTGATTTTATCGTCTCTGGGGGAGTTAAACTTTTTTCCCTTTTCCCAAAAGGTTTTGATACTATAGGTTGAACACTGAAGAATTCTATGATAATATATATAGACATATATAGGTAGTCTAAGAGATCTTCCTTCATTCACTTTTACTAGGCTAGATCGATATTCTAATGTCAAATTCCAGGGTGTAATCCATATATATCCATACAGACCCAAATTAAATACAGAGGTTGATCCTTGCGCTACCCATTACATTACTTGGAGTAACCTCCAAATGAGACCAATATGAATGATTAACTTAGCTAGCTAGTATACATTACAAAAGTTAACGAACTAATTTTTGTCACATCAAAATCACGCAACTTATGATTGATTAATTATTTAGAAAATAAATTTGGCCGAAATATCCATTAATCTAACGGGAAATTAAGCCTAGTACGAATGCCAAACTAGTTAAAATGCGAATGGGCCTTTTCACGCCGGCAAGCTCCATCATTGACAAACAATTATTTGGTTATGTTATTTTAGACTTTTTCCTCCAAATGAAGTTATACAATTCATCGTTTTCCTCAATCATGGCCTTTATTTATCTCATTCCACCAGTAATGTTTATGGTAGGTGAGTAAGCAGGAGGGTATCCCTATGGTTTAACTAACTAGTCGAGAAGGTAAATGAGGTTCCTTTTATGACGAAATGAAAGATCTCTCACTATAGTGGGAAGAAGATAAGTGCATATGGGAGCGAGTGGAGTGCTAGGAAATCAAGCATTCTACATCGATTGAGTGATTTTAGTGGGAGATCATGAGATTGCACGTGGTTATAAATATCGAAAGGAATAACCTTGAATCTTGAGACTACAATCTAGATGGTGAATTGTCTTAGCACGCAGTCTCATTCAATGGATATAATCAGAAGCAATGAATATAACATTGTAAAGCATCCATTTGCAACATGAAGCATAAACCAAAACACTTGCATATATATATGAGCTTGCTCTTGTTCAGATTGAAGTAGGGGTGCATGATCAGATTCTTTTACGTGCATGCATCTACTCTCTTCTCTTTAACATGTATAAAAAGACAAAAGTCTTTCTATATATATATGGGAGTAATATATATCATCAACGTTCTAATTCAGAGAATTATGACACTTCCATACCAGTATACCTAGCTACTCATATAATGCAGTGGTAGATTTTACGTACTAAATCCAACCTTTTATGTTGGAAATTATTTGTTACATTCCAAAATTAGCTTCTTACACTTTATATATATCCAAAGGATTTGGATATATATATATATGTCTTTGATACTAGAGCGTAAGAAGATAATATTGGATGTAGTACATATTAGATAATTTCATTTTTTCGATTTTATATATCATTGATACAAAAAACATCAGACGATGAGAAGCTCTTTTGAACTTCCACAGCTAGCTCTTCCACACTCAGTTGGCACTCTAGTCCTATCTGCAAAACAAATTTATCAACACAAGGAAAATAGAGTTAGTAAGATTAAAATAAATGTGTACATACGTTAAAAAATGTGTGAGGGTGAAAAGAAGAAAGATCTTACTAACTTGATTTTGGAACAGATTATTAGCCAAAATATGTTTCCTAACCAATAAAACTAAAAAGATAACACTGAGCTCGGCAAATGTTGGCATGTTGCTAAAGGTTGAGAATGTAATAAAGTATATAAAAGTATGCGGTCTTTAATAATTTATGTTTTTAGATGACATACTTATAGACTTTAACATGGTATTAAAGCAAGTAAAGAACATGTATTCAAAAAGGCTAAGTTTTCATGTGTTTGGCGCATAGAAAAAGAATTAAGTCAGCACGGGAAGGAATGTGCTAGTCTTTAAGTTTTCAAAGGAAATGGTTACACATTTCAGCACTAAATTAATGATCATGGTCACATATGGAATATATTTATAATACCAATGTAATTTATAATGTCCAGATATATACTTATTGAATCCGAATAACTTTAGTATATTAGTCAATTACTAATACATATGAAAGTCTAGATGTAAGATTGCGGTATAGTCAACTTGGTCATATTAGATTTTAAGAATATGTATAGCTCATACTTCTATTACTATCTTTGTTTCCTTGTGACTTTAATTTTGTTCCTCTCACACACACAATCTTGCAAAATTTTATGACTACTCAAATAATTGACACCGCCAACAAGTTACTTATCTATTGTGTGGAAAAAGAGAAAGTCTGAGATCGAGACGTAGTTATTATTATTAATTACCAATTAAATTAGAAATAAAGAGACAATGATCACCTTGATGACAAAAGAGTATAGAACAGTATCCTGCATGGTGCTGATGTTGAGATGAAGAATCTCAAAAGAAAGCCTCTCTAAGACATTGATTATCTTCACGATTTGACCTGGAATCCTCTTTGAAATTGTCCTCAACATAACATTTGATCCAGATATTCTTGCTTCAACATCAGCCACTGGAGAATTGCAACATGCCCCAAGTTCCTTGAAGTTATTGTGAGTGAATGCACTTTCAGGTGTGGGACTTAGTTGCAATGGCCTTGGACTAGGACCAGGGCTAGGGCTTAGGCTCTTTCGTCGCTTTTTCGCCTCAAGAGATTGTAGAACTAGGTGTAACTCCTTGATGAATTCGATTACTCCTGCTATGATTGATGCTTGATCACCCTTTAATTTCCAAGAATATAAAAGATTAGAACAAGAAAAATATTAAACACCAAAAGGGAAAACATCAAACCCTAATGGTACTTATTCAAGGAACTCACGCATTTTGATGTTTCTAGTTTCTCCAATATATAGACTATCCATTGCATCTATATGAATTGAGCTTAAGTCATATATGTCGATGGGGTAAAGAATATTTACGTTATCAATGCAATTTAACCGGTTATAATAAGTTATTGCCCTAATTATATATCAAATTATTATGCTTGACCTATAGTGATATAGAATTACAAGTTATCATAGGTAAATTTAACCGTGTACACTTGAACCGAGAGAACAAATTATGATCCCTCTGAAGTGGATGTTGATATTTCGCAATCAAAATATAGAATTATTCCAAGACGACGTACCCTTTTGATGTAGAAACAAGGGGTTAAGGAACGCAAAACCTTGAGATTTTCGTTCATTTGTCTTCTCCTGTTTCTCTCCACTGCTATGTGAGACATGATTTTGTTTTGCTTAAATTGCAAGTCTTTGTGTTTTTAGATAATTTTGTGTCTCAAAAAAGCTTTATATATAGTGACAGAAAAAGAAATGACTAGTTTGTAGAGTGGGATATACCTAACCGTCTGTCTATAGTTTTCTCACTATTAAATGCTATGTGCTGCTCTCCCGTGACTGTTAATTATTCTTCACACACACATACACACACACTTACACTTTTCCATCTCTCACTCTATATGAGACACGAAAAATACACACACAAATAAACACTTAACATTGTGTGTGTGTATATAACTATATATGTCGTAATATAAAAGGTCTCACGTTTATTACCATATGGACATTTACGTTCCCAGCGTGAGATAAAAAGAAAGTAATTTCTTATTTTTTTTTGTCATGCAGAAGAGCTGCTCTTAATTCTTTTGTTTCTTACTTCATGGTTCGTGCATGCACTCTAAATTCTGCATACATTTCATCACCTTCTTATTATGATAATCCCTTTTTTTTTTTTTAAAATGTATTTTTTATTTTCTCAAATTTTAAGTCAACTTGATTTTATCGGCTTTTGCCCACAGATATATATGTTTCTCTTTGGTTTTATTAATTTGGTTTTCTTTAATGTCAAATGGAGGATGACCTTATCTCGTGTGTGATAGTAGCTAGGTGAGGGGCTGGAACAGTGTAGCACAAGAGGTGCGTAAAATTAACAAATAGTCATCCAAATAAGGATCTATAAAGTAATTGTTGTCTATAATTATATTAGTGGAGTTGGTTGTTGAAAAACTTACTGCAATATTGATATTAATAAAAATAAAATATTAATAACTCGCCAAAACATATAAATATTGTGTCTTGCGAGCCACTGTTTTAAAAGTGATTTCAATTCGGCTAAAATGTAGATTTTTGTGATAGATCACTCCCAACATTTTGCAGTATTAGTGTGTTCTAGTTCTAGTAGATTATCATCTAGTTGTATCTCCTATTAGTGTATGGTTAGGATTCATATTTTGTAATTTCAATTTTCCTAGATGTACGACAACCAATTATGTATATATGGCTCATGCAAATAGAATGAGATTTGAGAGTTTCCATCATTATCTAATTCCCAACGATGATAAAACGTTAATATAGTATTAGAGCACGACAACTCTGGGAAAATCTTCACCTCAACTATGCCATCTTCTTTGTCGCCTCAAATCAGCATGTCGTCTTCCAATCCGCTCGCTCAAGCTCACGTTGAGAAACTTTCTCTTCTAGAAAACTCAACTACTACTCTACCTCAAAGGCCAAAATCTTCATAAATTTATCACAGGTGCAAGACCATGCTCATCTCCTTTGATCCAACCTAAAGGATCCACTAACCCCTTCTATGCACAATAGATTCAACAAAATCAACTAATTATGAGTTTGCTAATCTCGTTGCTACTAGAGGAGACTCTACCTATTATGATCCATCTCAACATGTCTAAAGAAATGTGGGACAGAATAGAAATTTCTTTATCATCGACCTCCAACACTAGAACTCAGAGACTCCATATGCAACTTCAAAACCTTAAACAAGATGATCTTACCATGTCACAATATCTTGAGAAAGCTAAACTTCTCTTGAATGAACTAGTCGCAGCAGGACGAACTTTTAATATATCTGAATTTAATATTTATGTATTCAAGACTTGATATGCCGCGAATTTACGACACTTTCGATGCTTAAAACATAGAAAAATGCTTGTACTTAGGAGTATTTATACAGATAATAGATGCTTTTACCTTGTCTTCAGGGAAATCAGATTCAGAAGTTGGATTGTGGAAAAGGAGCTGAAACAGAGTAGAAAATGAGTTATTGCAGGTCTTAGTAAAAGTCGTACCATCTTGGTACGAGCCGTACCTGACACCCATGATTGAACTTCAGAGAAAATGCACAAGTGAAGAGGCAATATACAACTGACAATACGAGTCGTACCATCCTGGTACGAGCCGTACTAAATGCTCGTAACTTGAGATCTAGACGATGTGCATTTGCAGAGTCTATTGTATGAGTGCAAGCCACGAGTTGTAACAACAACATACGAGCCGTACTGATAGACTCGTGGTGAGATTCAGAAGATTGCATACTGTTACACCCCGTAAAATGTTAACGGTTAGTATGCGTACGGGTGGGTTGTGATGAGTAAGAAAAGCTTGACGCGTGTGGAAAAAGCCTCGGAGGTAGGGTCAGGCGAGGCCAGACCGTGAAGGGCCAACGCGAGGTGCCAGCCTGCCGGTGCTTTGGGCAGTGCAACGTGCCTGGGGGATCAGCGCCCTGGGAGGCGCGGCACGGCAGGGACCTTGGTGCTTTGGCAAGCGCGGGGCACCGGCCTCTTGGCGCTTTGGCCAGAGGGGGGCGCTGCCCAGGCCACCGCCCTATGCCTATATATATGTTTTCTTGTTCAACTCAAATCATTCATTAAATATTTCCCTCGGCCAGAAACGAAAGAACACGCAACTTTCTTCAAGTTTTCATCAAATTACGCTATCAAACGCCGTCCAAACTCAAATTAACTTCGGGTAACGAGTCCTAGGCCTACGAGAAGCATTACTACAAAGTTATTTCTCAAAAATTTGCTCGGCGAATCGAAACTCCTCTGAGTAAAAGTTGTCAGAATTACTTCAAATTGGATTCTAAACAGCCACAGACAATAGGTAAGTATTTGTCCCTTCTAAACCCTCTGGAAATTATAAGTTTTTGATTGAATGAAACGGAGTTGAAGTTATAGTTAATTCTAATGAAAAGATATTGTTATTGGCCGTTCTTGTTGTTGAAAATAGCGGTATTCTTTCAGACTAAAGGCAACAACTAAATGAAATTACTAGCTTCAGGTGGAAAAGTTGCGTACACAAACGAAAGTCGGCATTCGAGGTATGTTAAGGCTTATTCCTTTAGCAAGTTATTTTCATCTTATAGTGATACGACTTATGTCTTGAACGTAGATAATAATCCTATATATTGTGATTAGCTGCTATCAGTAGATTACGGTTACATATGTTCTGGTTAGCTGCTGGAAAATGTATAAAGGTTACATCGTAGTATCCCTTGTTGGGAAAGGACATGTTAAGTGTGACACACGCTAGAAGTATCGTGGGAACTCTTCTATTCTCCAGTTTATTGTGTTAGTAGAATTAGATGTTTCATTGTCAGGCCTAGACCTTAGGAGCTCGTGGATAGTTACTGGGCCTAAGATAGTAAATTGATCAACATAGGCGTAGTTAGGTGATATAACTACCAGTTTGGCGCCTGTATTGTCAGTAAATTACGCCCAGAGGCCATTAGCGTACCCTTACGCCCTAGGGACAGAAATTTAGATAGGATGACCATACTTTAGAGTCAGTGGCACTAGGGTTGTCTAGTGAACTGAGTGACAGCCTGCCATTTAGTGAGATACTACCAGTGATTATTAGTTCCAGTTGACTTAATATTCTTCATACAGGTCGCCAGAAAGCCAGCCCAGTCGTTTAGGTCAAATAGACCCGTGGGTACCCTAAGGAAGGGGACCTTATTAGCAGTTAGAGGCAGAGCCAACGCCCCAACTTGTTCCTATAAGATATTCAGGTACAGATTTCCGTGAGTGGCTAAGTTTATATAAATGTATGTATAAGGTTAGGAATCACCCAAAAAAGTCATACAAGATCTGAGCAGACCAAGTTAAGGTCTAGAGGACTAGAACCATGTTAGCATAGTACTACCCTCAGGCTAAGGATGATAGTAAGCTGTCTGTGGAGGAATAGGGACCGACCGCTCAAAAGCATGTTCCATCAGTAGTAGCCCTACAGTCTTTCTAAGAAAAAGCACTAGGTAATTGGTCATCTGCGACCCTATAGTTGCTTGTGAGTTATAGTTGTTCGAGCAGGACATTCAGAGTATTGTTAGGCCACTCCATATCTCGCCCTATCTGGTCTAGAACGTTAGAGATCATGATCACTACCAGGATCCTCTGATCAGATACAGGTGCACGGGGTGTGCCTGCCAGCAGCCATATAGATTATTCTATGGGTGAGCAGCGGTCGCGTTAGGCCCCGAAGGCTAGATACACTTTTTGAGTGTCTAGATTGAGACATCAGTATAGCACCTCGGGTGGGGTTTCCCTCACTTAGAAGCTTTTCGTGACCACCCTAGGGTTACTAGTTGTGTCGTCACCCGCCAAGGGCTAGATGACGTTACTCCAAGGAGAGATATGCCGTCCCAAGGGACGATGATAAGGCCCAAGGGCCTTATACAGTCCATTCCATGGCTGTACTACCAGTTCTATGCAGTATCGACATCACACCTCCGTCGAGCCTAGTGTCCGGGGTGCAGTTATCAGGAGTCTACTGGACTCAGACACAGCTACAGATCAGGAGTCGAGTGAGCTCAGTTCCATACCCAGGGGACTGGTAGGTTAGCTATAGCACCAGTAGAGTCATAGAAATCTGGTTAGGGGTATATATATTGAAGTGTGCTCGCCAGGGATTATGGGGGCCCGAGTGGGTTATTCTGTGTTGATTGCACCTTCCAGGCTTATAGGGGCTAGGTTAGGTTCTTGTTTGCATTGTTGTCTGCTAGCTATAGCTTACAAATATATGATTGTACAATCTTGGCTCATATATGTGTAGTGTTTTACTAGATGCAAGTTATGGTTAAGAAAATTTCCAGGTTAATTTCTGCCCTTCCTCCTACTTACTTTCAGTCTTTAACAACTTTCATTCAGCTTATTTACTGCCTTACATATTCAGTACATATTGTACTGATGCCCAACTTTGGGGCGCTGCATTACTTGCCTGCAGGTTTAGACAGACAGGTTGGGAGATCTCCAGGAAGCCATTCAGAGTCAGTACATTGGTCAGCTCCTTTAATTCGGAGTTGCCAGGTTGTAGAGATTACAGTCTTTCACTTATATAGCATTTGGGTAGGCCGGGGCCCTATCCCGACCACTATTTGTATTCTTAGAGGCTTGCAGACTACAGTATTCAGTTAGTTAGTTGTGGTTGACTGTGTGGGGCCCGTGTATGTCTCATTTCATGTATTAGCCGTGTGGGGCCTTGTATATCTGCTTATTTTTCTTTCCGTTATAACTAGACATCATGGTGGTCTTGTCGGCCCGCATAGGATCCCTATTGATGTATGTTGGATGGGTTAGCTGTTTTCTTATATAGGTGTTGCATGGCCTTATCGGCCAAAGACTGTGTTTACAGTGGAGATATAAAAGTTTATTTTCTTGAATTTAAGTCAGTGATAGGTACCAAAGGTGCCTGTGCCCAGCTAGGTCAGTCCAGATTTCAGTATGGCACGAGGTGCTAGTCATGCCTCCTAAGGTGGGACGGGACAAACTTGGTATCAGAGCAGTTCGTATCCTAGGGAAGTCTACAAGCCGTGTCTAGTAGAGTCTTGCTTATAAGTGTGTTGTGCACCACATTCTATAATCCGGAGGCTACGAGGCATGATAGTATGGTTACCCCTCCTTCTTCTCAGATCGTGTTATAGAGTGGAGTTGTATAGGGTTGAGTCCCTGAGTTTTCATTGTTATGTCTATCTAGAATAACGTTCGATATAAGACAGACTCCTGCCAGTCACAAGATGACTACAATAGCAGGAGGAGGTACCAGTGAAGTGCCACAATTTGAAGACAGTTAGCCTAAGGGCAGAAGCAAACGTCTTTTACATTTCCCCATCCTCCTCCCAAGGCACCGGGAACTTCTTAAGGCAACATATATGTCAGCTTCATTCCCGATTCCTTTGTCATCTTTGAAATAGTACCTCAGAATAGTATACATATGAGTTGTCTTACCTACTAGACATGTAGGATTAGACAGGGGAAAGAGTTAAGGTTGGACCACCTGAAACACACAAAGGATCATGTAAGGTTTGTACACCTAGCCTTTAGAGTTGTTGAAATTTGCGCCCTAGCCTTGGTATAGGATGATTAGGTTACTTCCCAGCTCCCAGTTTATTCTTTCAGTACCAAAGAAAGCATAGGTAGAAATGCCATGTTTCCCAAAATAAAGAATAAATGAGGGCTAGAATTGTTGACTTCGAGAAAGGTTAGAAAGTGGTTGAGACCCCTAGTGTTTATAAAGCTACTTAGACCCTCACAATAGTAAATCAAGAGGGCGGACAAGATTTCCAGTAGCACTTAGGTGCGTGTGAGAGAGTCCATCAGCAATAAACCCCCTGCAATAGTAAAGTTCAGGACAGAGATAGGCCGATTCCCCACAAGGTGTTAATGATAGTAGGGCATACCTGCAAGATAATGGTTATGGCCCTAGTTTGTTATGTCGAAGGACCGAGAGATTATATGAAAAAAATTGGCCCGAGTGCGGGTCAGAACGATATGGGTTGATAAACTTCACTGTAAATATCCATGCTAGTAAGGTGCACGGAGCACGAACCCCAATTTTCATCTTAGAGAAGTAAGAGCAAGGTTCAAGCATCGAACTTGAGCGTAAAATAGGACCACCTCCAGGTGGTAGCGGGCTGATAGAGCTTGGGGTCACCCCTAAATGTGAATACTGCAATGTCCCCACTAATTGTGAAAGCAAAGGAATGACGATATAGAGACCCTAGCTTAGTACAGCCAGAGATAGGGCCCAACAGAAGGAGCCATCGGCCTTTGAGATAGTAGGAGACAGGGTCTTGAGACTCAGAGGCTGACTCTATGTTCTAAATGTGGTAGGGTTTCGTTAGTAGATTGTAGCAAGGCGTACCATGTCCGTTATTTCCCCCACTCGGGTTTGATGAAACCGCATTAAGCTATAAAAAGATCTACTGCTAGCACATGAAGAAGAAGGATACTACCGAGTTGTGGCATCAAGCTCGTATGGCCAACAAAGAGAGGTTGACCATCAGGAAACGGGCAATCTAATTCAGGAAATAGCCATGCCTATGTGGAAGGGGGAGATAGGCAGTATGAATATAACTGCAGGTTCAACCCATACTACGGGTAAATTCGATCTTATTGGAGTCAGTATCGAAAGACCAATGAGATTAATTCATTTTCTGCCGGTCAGAATTATGTTTTAGCTAAAGATTATGTTGAAATATTAAAGAACTGCGCCAGCGATATGATGTCCCAATGTTTATTAGATGTTGAAAAAGATCGCAACTTATAGCTACACTTTGGAGAAGCTGTCAGAACAGATTGGAATGCAAGTCAATTTGAGTATAGATTCCCGTCCCTAGACAGTGAACAAGTGGAGCGCACGACTCAGATACTCGGAGTTATGTTAAAGACGGGAATGTAGGTTCCCTATATGAAGGGCTGAAGCAGGTAAGTCAGGAATAATAAAACTGAGCACACTGCATTAGTCGGAGGGAAACAGTTAGAGTAATACGGAGATTGGTACCGGCAGCCCGGCGTTGCCGAAAGCCTTACTCTAGCATATGGAGAAGTTAGAAATGAAAGTAGTGGTTGAATGTTTCTAAAAACTCGCCAATGAAAGGCGTTGTGAGACCGGACAAGCAGGGCAAGCCAAGCCCTAGATTCATTAAAATTATACCGGGATTTCCAAAAAATTGGCCAAGTGGCCTATGAGATAGAATTGCCTTCGGGGCTAGGATCCGTTTATCAATATTACACAAGCGCGTAGAAGATCCTTTTTCTTTTTCAGATTGACCCAGTCAGAGATACTCAAGGTACAGACGCGATATTCCATGGTGAGGCCCCAGTAGCCAGATTCAGGGGAGTTAATGTGAGAACCAAAGTTGTAGCTTATTAGAGTATCGTGAGCGAACGGAAATATAGAAGAAATGAACTGCAAAAAAAAGAGAGAGAGAACTGCTACAAATGATGCAAAGATTGGATGACTTTGGTTGTTCCAGGCCCTATAATAAAAGTATGTAGACTTAGCCGATTTTAATTAAGGTATAATAGTTTCAGATGCTATATAGTTGACTTTGTTGCTATTGTTATCACCTGGTCACATACATGTAGCACTGTTGGGTTCTCTAGCTGCAGGTAGCGTCTTGTGAGACGCATGTGTTGGACTTTTCTGCATTTCAGGTTCCCGGATAGTCCATATTACAGAAAAAACTCTGCCGAGTATTTTTTACCAAATACTAGTTAAAAGAGTTGACTCCATTAAGCGTGAAGATAACATTTGAGGACGAATGTTCCTAAGGGGGGGAGGATGTTACACCCTGTAAAATGTTAACGGTTAGTATGCATATGCGGGTTGTGACGAGTAAAAATAGCTTGACACATGTGAGAAAAGCCTCGGAGGTAGGGTTAGGCGAGGCCAGGCCATGAAGGGCCAGTGCGATGCACCAACCTGCGGGTGCTTCGGGCAGCGCGGCGCACTAGGGGGATCAGCACCCCGGGAGGCGCAGAGTGGCAGGGCCCTTGGTGCTTTGGAAAGCGCGGGCATCGGCCTCTTGGTGCTTTGGCCAGCGCAGGGCAGTGACCAGGCCACCGCCCTATGCCTATATATATGTTTCCTTGTTTAACTCAAATCATTCATTAAATATTTCCCTCACCCAAAAACGAAAGAACGCACAACTTTCTTCAAGTTTTCATCAAATTAAGCTATCAAACGCCGTCCAAACTCAAATTAACTTCGGGTAACGAGTCCTAGGCCTACGGAAAGCATTACTACGAAATTATTTCTCAAAAATTCGCTCGGTGAATCAAAACTCCACCGAGTAAAAGTTTTCAGAATTACTTCAAATTGGATTCTAAATGGCCACAGACAATAGGTAAGTATTTTTCCCTTCTAAACTCTCGAGAAATTACAAGTTTTTGACCGAATGAAATGGAGTTGAAGTTATAGTAATTCTATTGAAAAGATATTTTTATTGGCCATTCTTGTTGTTGAAAATAGCAGTATTCTTTCAAACTAAAGGCAACAACTAAATGAAATTACTGGCTTCAGGTGGAAAAGTTTCATACACAAACAAAAGTCGGCTATTCGAGGTATGTTAAAGCTTATTTCTTCAGCAAGTTATTTTCATCGTACAGTGATACGACCTATGTCTTGAACGTAGATAATAATCCTATATGTTGTGACTAGTTGCTATCAGTAGATTACGGTTACATATGTTCTGGTTAGCTGCTGGAAAACGTATAAAGGTTACATCGTAGTATCCCTTGTTGGGAAAGGACATGTTAAGTGTGACACACGCTAGAAGTATCATGGGAACTCCTCTGTTCTCTAGTTTATTATGTTAGTAGAATTAGATGTTTCATTGTAAGGCCTAGACCTTAGGAGCTCGTGGATAGTTACTGGGCCTAAGATAGTAAATTGAACAACATAGGCGCAGTTAGGCCCCGAAGGCCAGATATGGTATTTGAGTGGCTATATTGAGACCTCAGTATAGCACCTTGGGTGGGGTTTCCCTCACTTAGGAACCTTCCGTGACCACCCCAGGGTTACTAGCTGTGTCGTCGCCCACCAGGGGCTAGATGACGTTGCTCCAAGGAGCGATATGTCGTCCCAAGGGATGATAATGAAGCCCAAGGGCCTTATACAGTCCATTCCATGGCTGGACTACCAGTTTTATGCCATATCGGCATCACACCCCCGTCGAGCCTGGTTCCCGGGGTGCAGTTATCAGGAGTCCACCGGACTCAGACACAGCTATAGATCAGGATCGAGTGGGATCAGTTGCAGACCCAGGGGACTGGTAGGTTAGCTATAGCACCAGTAGAGTCATAGAAACCTGGTTAGGGGTATATATATTTAAGTTTGCTCGCCGGGCTTATGGGGGCCTGAGCGGGTTATTCTATGTTGATTGCACCTTCCAAGCTTATGGGGGCCAGGTTAGGTTCTTGTTTGCATTTTTATTTTCTAGCTATAGCTTATGAATATATGATTGTACAATGTTAGCTCATATATGTGTAGTGTTTTATTAGATGTAGGTTATCATTAAGAAAACTTCCTGGTTAACTTCTGCCCCTTCCTCCTACTTACTTTAGTCTTTAACAGCTTTCATTCAGCTTATTTATTGCCTTACATATTCGGTATATATTGTACTGACGCCCGAATATGGAGCGCTGTATTACTTGCTTGCAGGCTTAGACAGACAGGTTGTGAGATCTCTAGGAAGCCATTCAAAGTCAGTACATTGGTTAGCTCCTTTCATTCAGAGTTGCTAGGTTGTAGAGATTACAGTCTTTCACTTATATAGCAATTGGGTAGGCCGGGGCCCTGTCCCGACCACTATTTATTTCTTAGAGGCTTGCAGACTATAGTATTTAGTTAGTTAGTTGTGGTTGGCTATGTGGGGCTCGTGTATGTCTCATTTCATGTGTTGGCCGTGTGGGGCCTAGTATAGCTGCTTATTCTTTCTGTTATAACTAGAAGCATGGTGGTCTTGTTGGGGCCCGCATAGGATCCCTATTGATGTATGTTGGCTGGGTTAGCTATTTTATTTTACAGGTGTTGCGTGGCCTTGTTGGCCCGAGGCTGTGTTTACAGTCGAGATATAGAAGTTTGTTTTATTGAATTTAAGTCAGTGATAGGCACTAGAGGTGGCTGTGCGCAGCCAGGTCAGTCCATATTTTAGTATGGCACGAGGTGCCAGTCATGCCTCCCAAGATTGGACGTGACACATACTTGACAGATTCAGGGCATGGAAGGATCATATGAGTTGTACCAATATGGTACGAATTGTGACAAGGACCTTTAGGAGGAATAACAAAAATGTCAAGTTTAAAAAGTTCAAACCACGACAAACTCCTACGACTCGTAGCATCATTATACGAGTTATACCATCCTCCATTACCTGAAAAGATAGAAGCTGCAGACTTGTTTTACGGAAGTTTCCTACGACTCATAGCATCATGCTACAACTCGTAGGACGACTCGACAGCAGAATCTCTGTCAAATTAGGAAAGAATTTCATTAATTGTATAAATACTTTTAAGTTATTTTCCTTTACAGAATCTGATACTTTTTACTTGTAATTGTATTTTTTGGGTTTCCTAACTTCTTGTAGAGAAAATACTTAACTAATTTGACAGAGTTCATTATTATTCTTGGATATTGTGCAATTGATTCTTGGGGTTCTTTTCTCATTAATATTTTAAGTTTTCAATTATGTTTTCTTCTATGAAATCTGATTTTATTTTTGTAATCATGAATAGCTAAACCCTCCATAACTAGGGTTGTAGGAATCATGGTGGAATAACAACCTAAGGTTAACACAAAGTGATTGTAAACCAGTACGAATGCTTGTATTGTTCTTTTCTTCATGTTTAATGTTTCTTAACAATGTGCAATGTCAGGACTAGCCCGATTTCTATTCTTGCTTGAACCTAGAAAAGTAGAGATTATGAAAAAAAAAACAAAGCCTTGAAATTGAATTTCATTGAATAGCTTGAACTGCGTCGCAGGAGAGTTAAGGTGGAAATATTGATAAAGGTTAAAGTGAAATCGCTCATGAGATCTAACCGGGTGATTAAGTAGAGTCATCTAATAGGGACGAATCAGTCATTTAGATGAATTTAATTTATCAATTCTACAGGCTAAGTATTGGGATAGATCACGAGTGTAATAATCTGACCTAGTTAGAATGCCATGGGGAACACTTCCCTAGTTAATTGCATAACTATTGATCACAACTCCAGTTTACAATATTGTTACTTAATTTAAATCCCCCTTTTAGGAAATAATTGAACTAAAAGTATGAATACTAGCATTAGTCTGTATCTTGACGATATTCCTTATGGGATCGATCCCAACCCTAGGTGGATTCTTTATTGAAAACGTCCCTATTATACTTCTTTAGGAGTGTAATCTACGCGTTATAAGAAATGGCACTGTTGACAGGAAATACGACTTAGGATTGGATTAATTGCTTTTATTTAAATTTTAGTCATTATTTTTCATTTATATTTTCTTTTCTTTTTATTTTTTACACAGGTCATTGCTTGGTGAATGCCAAGTACGCGGAGTAGCAGAAACCTTCTAGTCCCAATTGACCAATATCTTGAAAGAACATCACGAAGAATGACCGATTAGGAGACCCAGAACAGATGGAGGCTAGGTTGGCAGCTGAAGCTCGTCGAGCTAATGAGGCTCAACAGGCTGAGTCAGCCAGACAAGTTGCTCTTCAAAAGGTAGATGATGCCCAAGAAGAGGTTGACAACGCTAGCCGGATCAGAAGGGGAAACAGAGGCCGTGATCCTCACCAGTCCCATAGATATGCTCCTCACTTTGATGATGATGAGGATCTAGATATTAATGAAGTAGGGTCAACAGGAGCTATTGTACCCCTACCTTTTCTTGTTGGGGAAAAATTCGATATCACTAGTACAATGATTCAATTTCTCAACCTGAAGGGAGTGTGTAGTGGTAATGCAGCTGATGATGAAAATCTTTGCCTGATGAATTTCATGGGGATCTACAAGGCTTATAGGTTTCTAGGAGTGATCCAGGATGTGATTAAGCCGAGGCTATTTCCGTTCTCTCTAGCTGGTGAAGCTACTTTATGGTTGTTGGAGTTTCCAAATAACTCCATCACCAACTGGAGGAAGCTGAAACATGCCTTTTTGGAGAGGTTCTTTCCACCTTCTAGGATGCTGCAGTTGAAGAATGAGATATATAATTTTCGACAGCTCAAGACTAAGGAACTTCATAAAACATGGCTGAGGTTTAAAAATAAGTTGAGTAAGTGCCCCAATCACAAAATTCCCAATGAGAGCTAGCTGGAGATATTTCACAGGTCTCTGAACAACAGCACCAAGGCTGTACGAATATAGTGGAAAATGGAGCATTGATGAGTCACTCGTGAGAGGAAGCAACTACCATACTAGACCGAGTGACCAAGACAAATAGAGCCTGGCATACTAGAGAGGCTGAGACAGCTACACGTACATATGCTATTGGGATGACTGCGGAGCAGCGCAAGAAGAAGGAGGAGCGTGATCAGGAATTATCTCACATGAGAACATCTATAGACCTGCTCATGAAACATATCATGGGTTCCAGAGATCAAAAGGTAAATAAATTGGGAGCTCAGGGTTAGGAACTAGGGTTTGAGCATTCTAATTTTGAGAAGGAGGAAAACTTCTTAAATAATTAGGTGGCGGGTTTTCAGGAAAATGCCCAAAGGTTTGGTCAAAATGCTTGGTGCTAAGGCTTCGAAAATCAAGGTCGGAACCAGTACAAAGACAACTACAACAAAAATGGTTATAGGGATAGGAACAGAGGTCGAGTGCAGAATGGTGATTGGAGGAAAAATGTGTCACGCCCCGCCCTGGGGGGTATGACTGGAACCTGGTGCCCTAGAAGGACCTGGACTACTAACTGGTGGGCCTAGGCACATCTGGTGCCTAGCTAGCTCTATCTCAGGCTCCTAGAAACAAAGGGCTATATAACGGCTGTAAACACAGCCTCCGGCCAACTGGGCCGATAGCCACCTGTGGAAGCATCAACAGTTAACCAGAAACATTCTAATA
>JACEIK010011758.1:0-34351 GCA_018107945.1 Datura stramonium | reverse complement strand
TGCTTAATTTTGATCTAATCTAAACATTCCTCTTTTGAAAGGTATGCTTCTTCTTTCTTTAACTTTTACAACTAAAATGGACAGGAGGAAGTAATTAGTTCTGCATTTTCTTCCAATTAACCACCAGGTTGAAATTTCGTAGATGTTGAAATTGAGGAAATTTTTTTCAATATACTGGATTATAAACCTCCCGTAATTTCTTATTTCCTTTTTCCCTTCAGAGTTCAAGCAGATACTTGATTAATTGAGTTCACAGTTATATAACGTATAACTGTTGATTATTAGTAGTTGGAGAAGAAAACTGCTATCATAAACCCATTTTGTGATATGTTGCTATTTTATTCTGCAAACCAGCAAAAACCAAATAGAAATTAAAAGTGTAAAGTCAAAAAGAAAGACCTAGCTTTTAGAAAGAAACAAAATGAAAGATTTCGTGGACTTTTTTTGGAATTTTGTTAAATATCTTTCTTGCATCTTCTGGATGCGTTTAATGAATAATTTACTTTTTCAACCAAAAAAAAAAAAGAGAAAAAACCAAAATGGGAAAAAATTAAATAAGATAAAACACAAAAAATTTGTCGCACAACTGCTGGAACTTTTTTTTTCCGTAACTTTAGCTTGGTACAATAGTGTTGCAACTCACAAAAAATACAAGCAGCAAGGGAAGGCTGGTGGCTTATACTGCATTGTTTGTGCCAAGAGGTCTGTCTCTTTTTTGCTGATTGAATGTTAACCATATAGCATGTTAGTTACATAATATGCGCTGCCACTTGGATGCTTAAAAATATCAACATTTTCTGAATTTCTTTTGGACTTACTATTCTTTGACTAGCTTATAGCTGCTTCTCTGAAATTGTATAGCGTGTAGAATCAAGTATGATAATCAAGTATGATTGTAGTTCAACCATTGTGTGGCATTCACTCTCTTTCAAGAATATTGTCATTTAGGTTGTTGAAAATACCGTGTCATAAGTTTCTTTGAAAACTCCTAATTATTTTTACTATCTTCTTGTAACTTTTTTGGACTACTGTTTAATGCAAATACAAATAATGACGATACTTATGGCATAGATCCGACATAAAAAATATTCATGCTCAGGCTCGCCAATTATTGAGTTCCTTTTAATGAAATATTCTTAGACATTGTTTGAACAAATGAATTGTGGGAATATCCCAACAACTATAACATTGTTACATATATTCTGTAAATCATATGATAAATTCAAAGGTGAATTCTTTTTGACAAGGAACTTAATATCAGTTTTTTGAGAGCCTATCTTTCTTCCACTCTGCCTTAAAATCAACACTAAGTATAGCTGCTGTCTATTAAGGATTTGATCGACATTTAAAATGGTTATCAAAAGTATGTTTGTTCTCCTGGAAATCTGATTATAAAATAGATAACATCTATTTGTAGGATATTCAAGCCAGAAAATAGAAAGCAGCTATAGAAAAACATCACCGAAGCTATTTGCTTCTTTGAACTTAAACTATAAATTTTGTTCTCGTTTTTGAGTGGTGTCGCTAAAGTGATTTTCCTTTTTGTTTTCATGTTGGAGAAAAGGAACAAATGATCTATTTGTTGTTCTAAAATATTTTGAAGATAAAATGATATCATTTGTTTATATTTTCATGCATAATTAGATATATAACCTATGTCTTCCTATAAATCTCAAAAGACATCCTCGCAAAAAAATTATTGAAAAAGAAAGGAAAGCAAGATTATCAAATGAAAAATAAAAAAAAAGGCTACTCGTAAAGCATCCTTCGTAAAATGAAATCATTTTCAACCTCTATAGTCTTTTTTTTGTGGTTTTTGGGCTTCCTTTTCATGTGTGTAGGACTTATAAATGTTTATATTTTATTACTCAATGCAACTCTTAAATGCAGTTTCTTAAAAGGATAAAGTTATACTAGCAACAAGAAGATGATATAAAATTTGAAATTGAAGAAGATTTAGTTAAATTCCATTTCTTCAGAGAAGCGCAAAGTTTTATTTAGGCTGTTGGGGACATTTTTGGTTTCTAATTCTCGGGTCACCCTTTTCTTCACATGCTCTATTCCACCGTCTTAATAAGCAGCTTGATTACATTATTATCTCCGTAAGACGACCGCAGAGTTAGCTACGATGGCCGACAACTAAGTAAATAGCTGGTGGGCATTCTAGCTCATGTGCTTAATGTAGACAAATTTATATTCTCAAGCAGCCTTTGTGATTTTGGATTGTGAGGTTGATTATGAGGTCCCCATCATTTTGGGGTCGACCATTCCTTGCAACCGTGAGGGCCTCTCAGTAGATGTGAAGCCGGTTCCATTCGTTTAGATTAGACCAAGAAGAGGTCACTTTCAATATCTCAAGTAGACAATAAAGAAACCCAAGGAATTTAGTGTAATCTCAGCACTATAGATGAGTATGAACCACTTGACAAATTCTGAGTAGTTAAGAGATTTACGTCAAGTCGCGATGTTAAATCAGGCGCTTCTTGGGAGGTAACCCAAGTGGTAGTTTGGTGAAGTCTAAATAACCAGGCTACCTACGTCGTGCCGCGACGTTAAATCAAGTGTTTCTTGGGAGGCAACCCAAGTTATTGAACTAATGTGTGCTCAATGTGCTAGGAAATTAAAAATAGGAGGTCAAAACATCACCAAGCATACCACAATACGACTCGTGATGGGATTCAACAAGCGTAGCAGCAATCATGGTGAGGATCGGAGAAAATGCTAAGTCTCACTTACACCATCCTGCGTATCATACCTTAGTTGTACGAGTTGTAGGATCTATTCGTAGGTCGCTAGGTAAATTTTCTTCACTGTGGTCACGTACGAGTCCAGGGACAAGTCGTAGGTACTTCCTATGACTCGTGGTACAAGTAGTGACTCGGTCAAAAATAGAAATAATAACCAACACGGCCCACATTCTTTAAAATTTGCCTTACCTATGTAAACCCCCACAAACAAAATCGACCCTTCTCCCACGCTAATAACACTCAAACGCACGACTTGAACTCACTCCGCCCCACACCGTAATCAATCACCGAACAATCAAGAAAGGTTTTTGCTCAACCAAGTCTGGAAAACCCTATACATCAATTTCTAGTTGAAGAATCATATAGCAAGCAAGTATATCGTATTGAACATTGTTAAACACTCGTATACTGAAATGTGATGGGTGCCAAAACCCCTACGAGTTAGTCACTATGCTTAAAAATAATTTTGGGAAGAAAGACAATGACTGTGGTGTTATGAAATGGTTTTTGACCGGAGATATGCTAAAACTTTGATGAACTTAGGTCTTGAAACACCTACAAAGAGTTACTGCAATAGGTCAAAAAAGGGGAGGATTGAGCATGGGTTAAATAGAGTTAATGAGTTTAGACCTGGGAAATCTGAAAATTTTAAAAATGAAAAGAGAACCCTTGCAACCGAGAAAAGAAAATAAATCCAGTGGTCTGAAGTGGTATGAGGCACAAGAGGATCTGAGGTTGCTACACGAGTCGCACCGAGCACTCGCCGCATTCACCAAATTGAATAAGGTTGCATAAAAAGCCTTTCCTATGACTCGTGGAATCGATCACGGGTCGTACCATGAGTCGTGGAAAATTCAGAGAAATACTAATATGCAGGGTTTATCATATTTACCTGAAGCACAATCTGACGTACCTTTGTGGTACGAAATGTACTCGCGATTCTGGAGCCAAAATTTGTTGTAATTGACTTTAACAGTCATACCTTCATGGTACAACCCATAGTGATGACCCGTAATGAGAATATGAAAATCTCTTGCCTAATTCTCCTTTTTCAAAAATGGAATGCTAACTTATTTCTCTGTGTAAAATGAAATACAAATGCAAGAAATGGATGAAAGCAATGTACTTCAAAGGACATTAATCGATGAAACAATTGAGCCTGAGTCTGAAAAGGCAAGGAACCCACCTAGTGGCTCAGTCGAAGAGTATCAAGTCAACACCTCCCAAAACCGATGGAACCAGAACTACTAGGCAAAGCAAGGTCCAAGCCGAAGCAACATCGCCACAATCCGCTCAAGCTCCTCGGCTCCGGGAGGGAGTTAGAGAGGAACAATGTAAGCCTGAAACAACTCCAATGATGAAGAAGGGTTAGGGAGACCCAAAATGGAGAAGAGAGCTTTAGTGAAGAATCAAAGGAGGAGGCTCCAGATGTTGTACAGAACAGATCCCACCTAGTAAAAGCCGTATAATTTGGTGGAGAGTGCCGGGAGCTAAAGAATCCATGAGCAAGGCATCTCTTCACCAACAATAAACCAAGGAGGAGCATCCAAGAAGAAGGCGATCCTCACAAACTCACCGAATGAAGTCGAGGGAGATGAAGCGTGATTTTTTTTTTTTAGTTTCTATGGTTTTGAGTGGATCGCCAAGACTAAAGACAAGATACGTAAGAAATAGTCCTGGGGAGTTCTATGCCAACTATTTTGCCACCATGGAGGTAAAGGCAAAGGAAGGGCAAAAGATAAAAGACTCGCCTACTTGGAGAAAGTGTTATGGTTCGAGGTCGAGAGGTTGATATTTGAGCTTAATCATCGCCGAATGTTGTACGGACTGGCGCCCGCCTACAAGGATGATTTGGAGTACGACTGTGGTGGAGGCAATGAAGCAGATTAGACACTGAAAGGCAGAGAGACAAAGGCAAAATTTAATGGGTCAAGCAGGGGTGATTGCTAAGAACAAGGAAGAAGATGAGGGGTTACAGTGGAAAGCAAACATAAAGAAATCATTAAATATATCAAAAGCTCCGCCGACACTAGTGCACCATCGCTTAGCACCTACGGTCAACAACAACACATTGAGTGCTAATAGGGCGCATTGATGGCATGCCTCATGTCTCGTTACTCCATCAATATCCCGAGGATCATAAGATGAGATACGAGACTGGGGGTGGGAGTAAGCACTTCTATCCTATTCCGAGTCTTGTATTCCAGCTGCGTTTGAGGCGGTTCCACCTAGGTGACGAGCGTTTGATTAGAGGCCGAGGACTATGACATAGGCCTTATCCAGATGAGATGAACCCGTGAAGCGCATCCAAGATTCCCACAAGAATTCCAAAGAACCCACTAATGTAGACGCACATGTGTGGAAAGTCCCTGGCCATACGAGCGTAGCGAGACACCTAGCTATAGACACTGTCATTCGTAGCCGCCTCCTAGCACCTCAGCTTGCACCACCTGCCCATCTTGCAAACTCGTACACCAAGAAGGTATATTTTTGGTACCACTAGACATCCTCCCCGAAGTCGGGCGCTAAATGATTGACCATGGCTAAGAGAAATTCAGCCATGATGGACAATGTAAAGCATGGGTCAAGTCGAGATAGAGGCAAAGAATGTGCCTACATGCTCGCCATATAGTTTTGAGAGTTGATTCAATGTGAGGATGGCAAGAGCGCATCGTATACCAAATAGCCTCCTATGGAGTTGGGGGCCCTTGGAGCTGCGAGTTGAGTTGTCATCACGACAACCAATAGTTATACCTCACTCCCCCACTCTTGGACATAGATGTCGAGCCCGACGAGGAGATTGATTTAGCGGCATACTCGGGGAGCCGACTACAAACTTGGCTGAGAAGGGTAAGAAAAGAGCTGCTGAAGATGTTAGAGAGGAGAGTCCAAATAAGAAGAAGAAGGAGAGGAAAGAGCTAGTTGGAAGCCGAGTGCAGAGAGCATGCGACCATGACACACATATGTCCGAGTTGTATGAGAGAGCTAGAGGAGTAGGTAGCTCCACCATAGTTCAGCCCGAGCTCGCAAAGGGTCGTGACCCTTCCTAAGTGAGCCACATTCAGCCCCGGGAGACACAGAGGCCGTCACAAATGCGCCCACAATTACCGAGAGGGGACCACTCCACCTATTAACACACCATTGAGTGCGCCGCCACCTCTAGCCGCCACTATTTCCTGAAGGTACCACCTTAAGATGATAGGAGTGCCTAGTGTGCCACGTATGTTCTCTTGCCTATGTTCTTATAGTTTATGCTTCTAGGATGAAGCTTACTTCTTTTCAAAAGGGAGGGGGTGTACTTGTGATTTTTTGGATTTTTGAGTCGTTTAAGGGTTTTTCTTGTCGTGTTTATTTTCCCTCGTGCATGCTATCTAGTAGAATCCCGCATGTGTAAGATTTTCATTTTTTGTTTGTGATTTTTGTTTAATAAAGTAACTTAGAGTACTCGTACTCCAATAAAATATAAAAATGCACTAGGTTTTAGTTTTTGAAAAATTTAATCTCTATTTAAATTTTTTGATGCATTAGCTATGTATTTGTGACAACATGCATGATTTCAGTGAATCTTTTGATGTCATTTAGTTTATTAATATGAGTAGTCTTGTTAAGACATGTATAAACCATACAGAGAGGTTAAAATAGTTCATGTACCATGTGAGTGAGGTATAGTATTTGTTCTATTGTGTCAAGGTCTAAAACTTTCCTGATTGGTCTTTGCATAGGCTAAGGATGGTTTGTTAGGATATAATAATAGCCATTTTTGTTTAGCTCACTTTTAGCCTATAGCTCTACCATAGTTGCATGGTCTCTTTGATCCCAAGTTTGGGCCGTATTAGAATCATGCTTGATTTACCAATTAACCGCACTCCATTTGCTTGTACGAACCTATTTTGGTCCTCGGTCCTTCCTTGATATTAGAACTCAACATAAGATAAATGCTTAAGTTGAGGGTGTCTAGAGTAGGGGTGCGTAAGAGGTGAGAATGGGAGAAAGAAAAAGAAAAGAGAAAAGAAATGGTGAAAATGAGGTGTGGTGAGGAAAAGAAAAGAGATGAAAATGCCGAGAATCTTAAAAAAGAAAAAACCAAAAAGAAAATGTAAAAGTTGAAATCTCACCACACCCATGTAAATGTGTAAAAAGGGGTGAAAAGGAAATGAAAGAATAAAGGGAAGTGAAATAGGTGAATGGTAGCCAATGTATGTAGTGCCAAGGAAGGGATAGTCACTTATAAAATCTTCCATCTTTATCATGTCCACTCCCTAATCCTATATTACAAGTCATACCAAGTCCTATAATGATCCTAGCTCTAATTATCCGATAAACCAAAGCAGAGAAATAAGGACAAGCCTATGGTATCCGACACATAATACTTGTAACTTCTTTGTGAGAGTGAGCGCTTGCATTTGTTTAGTCCCATGTTATGCTTGACATTTCTACATTCCGAGTGGGGACTTCTACTTGTGTGAGGGTACATGGATTATATGTTTCTTTACCATTGGTCTGTGTGAAAAACATTAGTGATGACTTGATTTCCTGTTGATTAGCTAGATGACATGTCTTTGATCTCTCGTTTATGATGTTTTGAGGTTGCTTGTAATACATTAGCCGATGTTGTTCCATGAGAAAGGTCAAGAGGAGTTTGTATAGAAAGTGCAAGTTTTGTTTGAGTATTGGTTGTAGTATCTTAAGTCTATTTTCTAGTTGAGCATTGTGTTTAATTTTTCTTTCTTGCCCGAGACATGCAAAGTCTTAAGTTGGAGGGTGTTGGATGTGTTGTGATTGCGTAGATTTCGATGCTTAAAACTAAGAAAATAGCATGGACTTTGTATTTATATGGATATAAGGCACTTTTCTTTGGTTACACGATAAATTGGTGTTGGAGCTAAAAATGAAAAAATAGCTTCAAAGTGTGCAAAATAGGCTCAAATCGCAAAATTACGCATAAGCCGAGCGTCCTACGAGTCGCATCGCGGCCATGAAAAGCTGCGTATACAATGCTTGAAGATATGCAAAGATATGAGTTTCAATATGAGTCGTACTCAAGATTGTACGAAGTCGTGGTGATGAAGTCGCGAAAAAGATTCACAAGATTTAGATAAGAGGTTGACTCCTCGCTACGAAAGGAAGTACGAACCGTGGAATGAAGGTACGAGTCATACCTATCATAGCCGTAATGAACTTCATAAATGTTTCAAAGTTCCAGATTCAAGCCACGGGAGCTCAGTACCTGATCGTAAGATGGAGGTACCTAGCGAACCAGATCCAAAACTTAGCCAAAATCTAGCGCTCATGCAATGTATGAGTGATGCTACGAACCGTAGGGATCTAGCTAAGTGGATCGTGGTTGACTTGTGACGTGGGTGGAACCATATATGAAATTCACCCTATTAGCCTAGAAAAGATACTTGTGTCCTGTATAAATATGTTTTATGTTTTATTTTTCGCTAGATTTTAATGAGAGGATTTTTATGAGAGACATTATGTAGGAGACAACATTAGACAATTGAGATAAAGAGAGAATTGAGTTGATTTGACTTGTGATCAACCTTTTTCTGAATTTTCTTGTTCTTGCTATTTGTTTTTCAAGATTTTGCTGATTTATTAAAGGGAAGTGTTTTCTCATTCATACTTGTAAGTATTTTCGATTTACGTTTAATCATGAATGCAATTCACAAACTTACAACTATGAGAGGTTAAACCCTCCATAGCTAGGGCTGTGGTTTTTCATGGTGGATTAATGCTGTGGTTGCACAGTGATTCTAAAACCAACAAAACACTTATATTGTATTCTCTTCATGCTTAAATATTTCTTAACTAAGTACAATGTTAGGACATGCCCGAAATTTTTACTTGCTTAGGTCTAAGAGGTAGATTAGAAAAGAGAATTACAACTCCGAGCCTTGATCTTGATGATCATTGTATTAACTTGTTGTGGCTCCAGGATAGTTAAATCTGGAACTTAGTGATAAAGGATAGTTTGAAACCGCTCATGAAACTTGGTCGAATAATTGAGTATAGTCATTCAATAGGACTGCTTGCTGTTTGAATGAACCTAAGTTATCGGGCCTCTATAAGTAAGTATTGATGATGATCATGAGTGTATACCCAAAGTAGTTATGAACCCATGGGGAACACAAACCCTTGTTATCCTTTAATATTGATTCAAAATCGTATTTTTATAATTGTTTATTGATTTTCTTAGGGACTACCTAATTTTGGCGTAACTACTCACAAGTTCACTACCTAATGCACTAGCTCTTCCATATTCGTGGGATCGCCCAACTTTGGCTGGGTTCTTTATTGACAACATTTGCTTCATACTTCGGCAAGAGGTGTGGTTTGAGTATTAATAATCAGGCTTTATTACCTGCTCTAGTCCTTTAGCCCTCAACTTGGTCCGGTTCAAATCTTACATGACTTTTCTAGGCAATTCTTAACTTGCAAAGTGTTTATCCGACTTAGCCACTCATGGCGAATTGCATTCTTGAGTATTCATGGGAGCGGATGGGGCATTGGCCCCACCCCTAACTGCTAATAAGGTCCCTTCCTTAGTACCCACCTGCCTATTTGACTGGCCGGCTTCCCTCGGGCAACCCGTATGATGAATGCTAGGTCAACTAGGACTAACAATCACCGGTAGTAGCCAACTGCATGGCGTGTCGTCACTCTCGCCCTCACTAGACAACCCTAGGTCAGCCGACTCTGGGCATGGTTCTATCTAAATTTCTACCCCGGGGCGTAAGGGTGCACCAATGTCCTTCCGGCATGCTTCTCGACAATACGTGCGCCAAACTCCGGTAGTTATATCACCTAACTGCACATTGTTCAACTTACTAACTCGCACTAATAACTATTCACAAGCTTCTAGGTCTAGGCTTGACAATAAAACATACCATTCTACTAATATAATGAACTCGGAGAATAGAATAGTTTCTATGATGCTTCTAGCGCGTATCACACTTAAACGTGTTCTTTTCCCAACAAGGGATATTACAAAAGATAATCTATATATGTTTTCTAGTAGCTAACCAACATGTATCTATTCTAGACCACAAACAATGTTTTTCACAACATATTCGATTGCAATTTAACATAGCAACTATTTGCAACATGTGGAACGCTATTTCCATTCAAAACATAACTCGGGATCATTTAAGATGAGAAGGTTGTACTGGTCTCACGACAGCAATGCCTAATCATCAGAGACACACTCTGGGCTTCCTCTTATCGATTTAAACCGTATTACAATACTATAGGAACTAACTCACAAAGAAATTTGCCTTAACATACCTCGATCACGCTTCCAAAAACCATGAATTTCAACTTGTATTCGCCACCTCTTTTTCAATCAGAATCACAGATCGGGAGAAAGAGAAGAATTTCAAACAAACTGGGCTTTTTAAAGTGCAAACTTTAGATATTAATATAAACTATAATTCAACCGTGTAAAATACTACTAAACCAATAACTTCCCGAGAGTTCGATGAAAAATGCTTACCTAAAGCCCTGTGGGCTACATAGGAATCAATTAGGTGCAATTCTCGACAACTCTATGCAATGGTTCCAATTTCTTTGTAAGTATATTTTGAGAAAATAACTTCATATTAATTCTCCCGTAGGCTTAGAACTCGATAGTCAAGTTAATTTAAGCCAGGGCTAAATGCTTATGTTGTAATCGAATGAAAACTACTTGAAAAATTGCGTACTTTCTTACCTAGTCGTGGTTTCACTTAACGAATGAATTGGAAATATCAAGGAATGTGTATATATATATATAGGGCATGGTTGGTGGCACAGGGGCGCTTGCGCCGGCCATCGCACCAATGCCCCTGCCGCACCGCACCTCCTCTCAAGGCGCCAACAAATGGCTGGTGCGCCGTATCGCGCCCTTGCTCCGGGCTTGCTCGACCCAACTCTTGAACATTTTCCCACACACGCGTCGACCTTTCTTTCCTTGTCACAATCCATGTGTACGCCACACCGATAGCATTTTACGTGGTGTAACATCCTCCCCCTTAGGACCATTCGTCCTCGAATGTCGTCTTCACGCTTAAAGGAGTTTCTAACTCTTCTAACTAACATTTAGAAAAATTTCAGCAGTCTCCCAGAATGTGGACTATCTCAAAACCCGAAATACGTAAAAGTCCAATACAAAGCTCACAGATGCTATAACAATCATTACACAATAATAAGGGGTAGCTAAACAAATAGCATCGTATAGCATAAACAAAAAGAAATAACAACTAAACAACAATCTCATCTTAACCGCATAATCTAGATCAATCCTAATAGGTAAATAATATTTAGCTTCCTGTGTCATCTCTTATTTATTTATGTTCCTCCATAATATTTTAACAGAGGCTATATCTTTATTCTCAATCTACGATCTGACGATCTAATATGGCCACTAGAACCCGTTTGTAGGCCAACTTCTCGCACCTAACACGCCCTTGATTGGTACCGATTTCGACGTCCCTTATACCTTCGCAGCATCAACGAAACGTGAAAGATGGTGACGATTTTAGCTTTGGAGATAGTTCCAGCTCATATGCCGCCTGCGTGTCCCCCGAGGATATGATACGTGCCAATGAATTTAGGGCTGCTTGCCTTTTTACCAAACCTCGTAACGCCTCTTCTTTTGGTGAAGTTTCTATAAATACCCACTTCTACTAACCCTTAGATGCCTACGTCGTATTAGGTAGGACTTCCATCAATCTCCGGGCTATCTAGCACTCCATTTTGGTAAGTTTAACTTTTAAGTCCGTCTATAATATGCCCTAGTTCAACCGCTCTAATTTACCTTAGGGGGCTTCCACTTCTATTCATAATAGGACTCCCGACGTCTAAGTTGTGTGCTCACTTAGCCATTCAACTTAATATGCATCCCAATTTGTTCGAAGCTCTTTCTAAAAACTTATTCTATACGTTATGCCTCTCCGTCAGAGTTCATGGAATACTTGGGCTCCATGCAACCAAACTACTTCTTAAACATTTAACTTAACATAACCTTTAGCTAAAATATAATTCCATCTAGAAAGACATGAGTCGATCTTGTTAGCCTTACCATACCGATTCAAATGAGGTCAATTTTCACTTGGTATGAGATAACTTACAATCGTATTCATATCTATTACTTTTCACTTCCTTACAGTACGATCACCTCTTAAATCGCCTCGCTCGCCTCATTGCCCGCCTTTCCTTGCGTGTCATAGGAGTTCGTACTATGATCTCGCAACACCTTTCTCCCTTTGGGTCTCTTCTGCGCTTGATGTGTTCGCGTTCAACTCTAGGTGGAGGGGGATAACGAACATAGTATACCTTGCTATAATTTCTTACTAATGGAAACCTACCACACTTGGAATGCGAGTTGACCGCCTCATGACTTTGTACCTTATTACCAAGGCCAATAACTCTTCTCGGGACTTTGCCTCTAAGTCGTAAGCCTCATGTCGTCAATTCTTCAAATAATAACTAGTGGTGGTGTGCGGTAATCTAGGTTACAACCTCACTATCTCTTAAATGTCATCCTCGTCTCTTATTTCTCGACATTCAAGGGTGGTCCCATGTTCTGTCAATCTACTTTTAGCCTAAAGGTGATTCTCGTTTCCTCCGTCAGCCAAGTACTCGTGTCTTTTCCTCGTCTCCATTAGACTCGAGCTCTGTGGTTCGTACTCTACCTCATACCTGCCAAAAGATATTACTAACCAAGTCTACCGACCTGTATCCTTCCCACCCGCACTCCTGCCTATCTCATTCATATGATCTTTATGTCCTTCAATATGTTTAGGTCAGAATCCATTGTCTTATGTGTATGCTCTACCGTCATTAGCATATTACATTTAATAGGCCTATTTCTAACCTGAACTTTACTATTGTTGGGGAGGGTCTATCATTTATGGACTCTCACATGCACTTGAGTACTATTGACAATCTTATCTCGCCTCCCGATTTACTACCATAAAGGTTTAGATAACTTATTTAAACACAAGGGTCTCAACCACTTCCTAACACTCTCCAGGAGTCACCGTATCTAACCCTCCTTCACTATTTACTCGGGCAACATCGCCTCAACTCTTACACTCCTTTGTTATGCCGAAAAACAAATTGGGAGGCGGAAGATAGCCATTTCTTACTACAATGGAACAGAGGTAATGGAACTCCGTACAACATCCGAAGGTTAGAGGTAAGACTCCCGCAATTCCCTTCTTCCGTACTTCCTGTAAATCAACATTAATCTGTCTTTCCTATCTCGATCTTATATATCTAGTAGTTAAGTCGACTCATATGTATACCATATGCCTAACCTCCTATTCTCAGGTTGTGAAAGAACTGGGACTATGCCGGCATATCTACTACTTATTAAGTTCCCGATGCCCTCGTAGCTGTACTGGGAAGATTAAAAGACATCCGCCTTTGTTCTCGTTGTTGTCCCCAACTATAGCATCACACTGCATTCCTTCTCCCGCTATAGTTATCTTACTTGGCTGGCTGGATTTTGTCTCATACCACATTATTCTAGACAAACATAGTAATGAAAGCTAGTGGACTCATCCTGCATAACTCTACTATAGCACGACCAGGAGAAGAAAGGTAACCATACTATCATGCCTCGAGCTCGCTATAAAATGTGGTGCACAAATACATTTAAGCAAGAATCAACTAGACATGTCTTGCAAACTCCCTCAGATGTTTAACCGTTTCCGATAACAAGTTTGTCACGCAACACCTTGGAAGGCATGACTGCCACCTGATGCCATACCGGGGATCTCGACCGACTTGGCTAGGCTATGCACGTCTAGTGCATGCCTCGTAGCTCAACTCAAGAAAACAAGTGAGCTATATCTCGATCAAAAATAGCCTGAACACAAGGCCGTATAGCTACCGTAAAATAAAACAACTAACCAAAGAATGTGCAACAAAAGGGAACTCGTATGGGCCGACAAGACCACCATGTTGTCTAGTTATGACCGAAATGAAAATCGTGTAACTATATTTGTATATAGCCAACAAGGCCATACTATCTAACAAAGCAAAATAAGGCCCCACACGAATCGACAACAAGCTAACTAATCGACGACTATATTCACAAGCCTCTAAGAATACAAATAGTGGCTCCGGACAAAGCCCTAGCCACTCCCAAATACTATACAACCGAAAGATCGTAACCCTACAACCCGGCAACTCCAAACGAAGGGAGTTTGCCAAACCGCCGACTCCGAATACCGCTACTAGAGATCCTAAACTCGTCTCGTCTAAAACCTAAAAGGCAAGTAATGCAGCGCCAAGGATGGGTGCCAATACAACATGTACCGACATAAGGAAAAGTAGAAGTTGTTAAAGATTGGAAACTAAATAGATAAGGGTCGAAAGATTAACCCTCGTAAGCCGGCTTACCTTAGCCCGTATCTAGAAAAACACTACGTATATGAGCTATGACCGTATAATCATATGTTCATAAACTATAGGTAGTGGCTAAGAATACAACAAGAACTTAACTCTAGCCCCCTATAAGCTCCTGGAAGGTACAAGCAACACGAAAATAACCTACCGAGACCCCATAAGCCCTTGCAAGTACACTCAATCTATATACCCTATCTAGGTTTCTCATGACTCTACCGGTTCTATAGCCAACCCACCCGTCCCCATGGCCTACAACCGATCCTACTTGGCTCCCCGGGACGATATTGTGCTCCTAAGTCCGTGGACTTCGACAATCGCACCCCTGCATCGTGCTCAACTGGGAGTTTACCGCCAATACTACAGAGAAATAATAGTTCATCCATGGAATGGACTATATAAGGCTCTCGTATCTCACTCCTCCTCGTCCCTCGCGGACGACATACACCTCCTTGGAGACAACATCATATAGCCCTCATGGGAGACGACACAGGCCTAGTAATCCCGGGGTGGTCAGCTGCATAAGCTCCCCGAGTGAGGGCACCCCGAGGTGCTATAATCAAGTCTCAATCTTGCCACTCAAAATGCATATTTGTCCTTTCCGGGCCTAACGCGACTCGATGCTCGCCCCTAGAATAATCTATATACGCTAGAAGGCACACCCCGTGCACCTCGTATCCGACAGAGGATCCCGGTGGTCATCCTAATCTTTAACGGTCTAGATCGGATAAGGTGAGATCCTGTGAGTGGCCTAACAATACCAATTTCCTTCCCGAGTAATTATAACTCATAAAAAATGTAGGCCGCAGATGACCACTTACTTAGACCCTTTACTTAGCACTACTGTAGACTCTACCTAATCCGACATGCTTTTGAGCTTGGTTTGCCTCTAATCCCCGTGCACAGCCTATACCGACATTCTTAGCCTAAGGTTAATAATGTGCCGACGGTTGTACATTATCCGCCAACTTGGTCTATTTAGATCTTATATAACTTTTCGGGCAATTTCTAACCTGCGCTAATCTTACCTGGATTTAGCCACTCACTCGCGACTGCATTCGAGCATTCATGTAGAGCAGGATGGGCGTTGGCCCCGCCCTAACTCAAGCACAAGGTCCCCTTCCTTAGGGTACCCACGGTCTATTTACCCGGGACGTATCGGGTCGGCTTCCTGGGTGGCCTATATGATGAATGCTAGGTCAACTTGGACTAACAATCACCGGTACTAGCTAACTAGATGGCAAGCTGTCGGCCACTCAAGCTTCACTAGACAACCCTAGTTACGACTCTAAAGTACTACTTCTTCCTTTCTAAATTTCTCGGCCCTAGGACGAAGGGTGCACCATTGGCCTCTAGGCATGCTTTTCGACAATACAGAGCTAAATTGGTAGTGATATCGCCTAACCTGCGCCTATGTTAAGCTCAACTTAATAACTTAGGCCCAATAACTATTCACAAGCTTTGCTGTCTAGGGCTCCTCACAATAAACATACCATTTTACTAATACAATGAACTAGAGAATAGAATAGTTTCTATGACACTTCTAACGTGTATCACACTTAACATGTTCTTTACCGAGAAGGGATATCATGCAGACATTCATATAATGCTTTCTAGCAAGTAACCACAACATATATCTATTCATAGTCCACAAAAAAAGTCATTCACAACATATATGATCGCAATTTATCGGGATAAAGAACTATTTGCAACATGCGTAACCGTTATTTCATTCAAAACATAAGTCGATCATTTAAGACGAGAAGGTTGTATTGGTTCCCGCCTAATAGAAACAAATTTATCACAAAGAGTATACACTCGGCTCTCTTACTGGGATTTAAACCTATTACAATACTGTAGGAACTAACTTGCCAAAGGAATTCACCTTAACATATCTCGATTGTCGTTTCCCGAATAACCGATGAGTTTAAACTGTATACGTTAGCTCTTTTCAACTGTCAACTACGTATTCAGGAGAAAAGAGACGAATTTCAATACTAAATTTAGCTTTAAAAGATAACTTTTAATAATAACAACTATAATTCAACGCATAAAATATGGCCAAAAACCTATAATTTCCCGAGAGTTCGTAAGGGAGAAATGCTTACCTAAATCCTATCGCCGTATAGGAATCACTAGGCACAACTCTAACAACTTACGTGGCTAGGGTTCCGATTTGTGCGTATTCTAAGAAAATAACTCTGTAGTTGTCACGATCCAAGAGTACACCCTCATCGTAGACATGGGACAAGGAGCCCCGAGGGACCCCAAGTCAACCCATGGCATGAGCATATAACTAAACAATTCATTTAAGATGAAAGAATAAGCTTAATAGTCATGAACTAAATAAACCATGACATGAAATATAAGAAACAACAAGGCATGATCCAAGCGTAAATAGTTGAATACTACAATTAGATATGAAAGCCTCTAATCATAATAGATGGATTGAAGGACAAGACTCCAACTAACCCCAACAATCCGAAAACTAAAAAGATACAAAATCTCGAACATGAAGCCCCCGAATTATGAAGACTCATGCACGAGAACCGAGCGTAACCGAGAGCAAGCAAGAGCGAGGATGAACTCATGAATCGGATCCCGCATCATAAAATGATTCAAAGAGGAAAGATGCGGCCGAAGATTGAATGTACCGAAAAGGCGAGGTATGCAAGACAATACTTAAAACATAAAAGTTATAGGAGTAGGGACATCATGATCATGAAGAATGAAATCATATGTATATCATAAGTCTCATAAGATTTCCAAAATATTCGTAAACCTAATATAGTCATAGAATGAGACAAAACCATCATAAAACATAACTTAAGCCAAAAGAACATAATCATACATGCATTAAACAATGAAGAACAGTGGGAGATTTATATAACTGACATACCCCATAAGTGAGCACACATGGAGCTCCGGCTCGTAAGCCTAGTCTGAGGTCGTTCTATACTCACAAGGGTATGAACCATGAAAGGCGTGATATCACCGCAAGTCCCCGTAGAGGACAAAAGGGACAAATACCGAGGAAGTCCTGGGGCCTACTTGCGCATCGTAGTTCTAAGATTTGGGGCATAACCTAGGCCCCGAACCTACTCAGTGTTAAGTACTACTCCCAAAACATACAACGTGCTCATAGAAATTCATACATGACATGCATGGATAGTTAAATCGTGATAGTCACAACATGTTTGAGAATTCATAATACTAGCATGGGATTGGGCCCGGTGGATCATCCAAAATCATACCATAAATCATAAGTGACATAAGCATTACCCATAATTTCAATCATACTTGAAATGCTTAAATTTATAGGAAGCACTATCATAATAACATGAGTAATTGAAAACATACTTAAAATTCAAAAGTTCATATCATGCTTGAGAAATCACCATAACCATGAATTTCACTAAAAATCCTCATGATTTGGGCACATATGCTTGAGTGACAGAATCACCCAATATTGAATAAAACAAGATGCAAAAACATCCTGACACCGAAACCCATGATTTTGGACATGCTACAACATCATATTGATTTTTCGAGGAAGCGTGCATTTGGGTTATGACCTATCAAGAATTGGTGACTTAAACATAGAATTATGGAGAAATTGGTCATGGGTAGGATTAAACCATCCATTCAAAACCCCATATACCTGAATTACTTGTTCTTAGCTCCCTTGAATACTCTACATGGAAACTTGAAGACCTTGAAGAAATAACACTTGAATCCCTTCCTCTTTCCTCTCTCTTACTCTTGCATGTATCAAATGAGGTTACCATAATTTACTTCTTAAAGATTCCTGTCCGACCTCAAAACGATGTAGTTTAGGTCTTAGAGTGTAGAAAATTACGATGCCCTACTAATTGGGCAGAAATAACCGGCTTCTGGGAGACCCGAACGAAAGTGACCCACGAAATCTAGGATGGGCAATAACTCGTCGTGTCGCCCGTCATGCATTGGATACCGTGCCTGCCATAGCTCATAGCCGGTGACTCAACGACTCATCACAAGTGACCATGAGTCGTGGTCACCTTCCGTCAAGTACACCGCCTCATCCTTAATTAGTCTCGGGCCTCCACCCCCACTCTGCGGACCCCGAGGGACTCGTGGTAGCCGACCACGAGTCGCTCCCACACCCGTGGGGACCTCGTCTCCTTAGCTCACCCAACATTCACAATCCACCCCGCGACTGCGGGCCTCTCATGAGTCGTCTAATGACTCATCCTACACTACCGCAATACTCTGCATTTTTCCCGTTTGGACTCCCACCCCGATCCTTGCCCCTGTATAACAATATATCTCCCTTGGGAACATTCATCCTCAAATGTTAGAAACCAGCGTAAACTTAGGAACAAACAATCACCATATGCAAATACTGATCATTTAAGCCAAAACTGACGAACGACTACCCCAAAAAGAACTACCTAGCTAGACTCGAATTCGGCATCATGTACACAAATCATATCATAAAATAAAATTGCAATGATAAATAAACATGGAAATCGAATACAGGGTTTAGGCAAAAACTCATACCTCAAACTGTATGCTTCAGCCAATAGGTACTGTGTGATGTAGCCATCATATCCGCCCGCCCACGTAACTCCCTCAACACGTTGATTTCTCCATAACACCTTTCCCAAGCTACTTCCTTATTCCTCACCTCTCCGAACCCGATGATCCAAGATTGCAATGGGAATTTCATAAATAGCGCTATCCTTCACTCAACATTCTCCTTCAATCAATCACTAAGGCCGATCTCCCAAGCACTTTTTCAAGAGCAATACGTGAATACGATGAACCGAAGCTAACTCAAGGTAACTCTAACTCATAGGCTACTTTACCCACTTGTCTCGTAACTGGGTATGGACCAATATAGCGGGGCCTGAAGCTCTCTTTCTTCTTTCGAATCTCATTACTCCCTTTATAGGAGATACCTTCAAAAACACCCAAACATCATCGCTTCAACTCAAGCTCTCTTCTCCTCACTTCCACATAATACTTTTGGCGACTTGAGCCATTTTCACTTTTCTTATCAACCGAACTTTCTCCATAGCCTCGTGGACTGAATATGGACCCACTAACAAAGCCTCACCGACCTCAAACCAACCAATGGGCGATCTACACCTTCGCTCGTAAAGAGCCTCAAATGGTGCCATTTGGATGCTAGAGAATAAATATTGTTGTAGGAAAACTCAATAAGAGATAAATGCTCATCCCAACTACCCTTGAAATCAATAACGCAAGCTCTCAACATGTCCTCAAGAGTTTGATAGTCCGCTTCCGCCCGGCTATCCGTTTAAGTGATGAAATGTCGTGTTGGCTTAACCGAGGTACCAAGTCCCTTTTGAAAAGATCTCCAAAACCGAGAGGTGAACTCAGTACCTCTATTCGAGAGGATGGGCAAGGGCACTCATGCAACCTAACCAGCTCTTTGATGTATAATTTGGCATAACTCGCCGAAAATCTGGTTTTGACTAGTAGAAAATAGGTAGCTCGTCAAACTGGCCCACCACAACCCAAATGGAGTCATACTGTCTACGAGTGCTGGCAAACCCGTTATGAAGTCCATGTTGATTTCTTCCTGTTTCCAAGTAGGGAATGTTGATATCCTCAAGTACACCTCCCGACTCTAATGCTCAACTTTCACTTGTCGGGCAATTCTCTCGCGATATCCTTCTTCATGCCATTCCACTAATAGATTTCGCAAGGCATGATACATCTTTGGTGGCACTGGATGGATAGAATATTCGGATCCGCCTCATGCAACATATGGCCTCTCAAATCACCCACGTTTCGAACACATAAGAGACCCCGGTACCGAAGTACACCATCTCCCTTTGGAGAAGACTTCTACCTTCTGGTTTTAAACAGCTTCCTCCAACTTTACCAATGTCTGATCTTCATCTTGCTTAGCCTTCACCTGCTACCAAGGACGACTCGACCCATTCTGAACAACTACACCCCCATTGATCGAGCTAACTAATCTAATCCCCAACCGTGCAAGTCGATGCAATTCTCCTTCACCAGCCTCCTTCCCTGCCTTCACTCACATGCGACACACTCACCATAGAGAATTTACTAAGGGCATCCGCTACCACGTTGGCCTTACTCTGATGGTAAAGGACACTGTCATAGTCCTTAAGTAGCTCCAACCACCTCCATTGCCGAAGATTGAGATCCTTCTATGTGAACACATATCAGAAGTTTCGTGGTCAAGTGAAGACATCTACATGAACCCCATACAATTAGTGTCACCATATCTTCAAAGCAAACACCACCGCTGGCCAACTCAAGATCATAGGTCGCAATTTCTTCGCGTGAATTTTCAAACCGTATGGAAACATATTCTATAACTTTCCCCCTGGCTGCATCAATACACATCTTAGTCCGACACTCAAAAGCATCGCACTATACCATAAAGCTTAACATGCCTCGTCGTAGTAAGTCACACTGGTGTCAAGTGAGTTTGGCTCACTCCTAGAAGTTTTCTCACAAGCCTCCGAACATTGGAATCCCACCTTTTCTGAGTTAATCTAGTCACGGGGGCTGCAATGGATGAGAAACCTTCTATGAACTCCTCCGATAATAACCCGCGTAAGCCCAAAAAGATCCCGATCCAAAGGGTTTACCGCCTATAATAATTCTTCAATACTTATTTTCTCGGGAGTCCACCCTTATAGCTTCGCTTGACACTACATGTCCCAAGAATGCAACCCAATTCATCCGTAACTCACATTTGCTGAACTTGGCATAGAGATGGTTATCCTTGAGGGTCCGGGAGTACTACCCCAAGTGTGCGTATGCCTCTTCTCGCTCCTAGATTATATTAATATGTCGCCAACACGATCACGAACATATCCAGATATGCCCCAATACCCCGTTCATCGTCCATAAAGTTGTAGGGGCATTGGTTAGTCCAAAAGACATAACAATGAATTCATAATGTCCATACCAAGTCCTGAAATTTGTCTTCTAGATGTCGCTCCCGAACCCCGAGCTAGTGATACCTCGACCGAGGTCTATCTTGGAGAAACATTTGGCACCCCGGTTTATCAACAGGTCATTAACTCGCAAAGGGTATTTATTCTGACTAAGTGACCTTGTTCAACCGCCTATAGTCAATACGCATCCGAAGAAACCATCTTTCTTCCTGATGAAGAACAATGGGGCACCCCATGAGACTTACTTGGTCCGGGATGAAACCCTTATCTATCAAATCTTTCAATCAAGCTCACTCTTTTTTATCTCAACCGGGCCATTCCTATGAAGGAGGAACCGATATGGGCTATGTGCTCTGGTAAAAGATCGATTCAAAATCAATCTCCTCTCGAGGAAACACCGTGATATCTCGGAAATACCTCAGATACTCACATACCAAGTGGGACTGCACTGAATAGTCTGTCGTTGCACTGGGTGCCTCGACTTCTAAACTAAACGGTAAATACAACCCTTAGCAATCATTTTAATTTGAGATAGGAGATAAAGCTACCTACATGTACCACTGAACTACCCTCTCCATTCTAAACTGTCTACCCGGAAATCGAATTCCACCGCCTGTTCTACAAAGCAACGTAAGCATAACATGCAAACAACCAATCCATGCCTAAAATGATTTCAAAATCGGGCTCATAGCCAATTTTGCCTGGGTGCCCGCGGAGGTAGCCTTATGCAATACCGTGACGGGCAACCCTATATACCTCGTCTCGCTACGATCGAATCAACCAGAGTAGACATTAAAAAATGGTCCCGATAAAATTTCAGATCGACTCCAAAGTTAATAGCAATATAAGGTGTCAAGCAAAAGAAAAGGTAGCCCCGAATCTAACAAAGCATAATCATCAATATGAAAGACTCTACAATACCCATAACCATATTGGGAGAAGTCTCCCGCTCCCGTCGTTGCGTATAAAATTGGTTCTCGCAATGGCCGCCACTGACCAAATAAGTACCGGGCTGAAAGCCAACGTGCCACTAGAGCTTCGCCTAATCCAGCTGCTGGAGGTGTGGCTCCACCACCCCCTAACCCGGCTATGTGGCAATTCTTGAGCCTGTGTCCTGCTTTCCATACCCAAAATAAGCATCTAAGCCCACCAAACACTTCCCCGGGGTGGTTTTTTCCACAAACTAGCACAAGAGTGGGAATGTGCACTCAGGCATGGCTCATTTTTGACCCCTCAAACTTGAGGTCCTACCTCTCCCATCATCTCGTGGCTTAGATGGGGTATTTGGTTTAAAATGGTGCTTGTGTAATAGACCCGTGTTGGGACTCGTTGGTGAGGCCCACCTCCCGGCCTCTAATGGGAAAAACTATAATACCGGGCCGGGCCCTCTTGGCCTCTCTTCCTCGCATGAGCCGCTTCCATCTGCGGGGCATAAAGGATATATGTGGGTAGTCCATATCTTGATGAAGCACAAATGTTTGGCCAGCCCCTTGTCCAGACACGGCTTACTCCTCGCATGAATTTGCCCACCCGCACATCTCTGCAAATGGTCCATCACGCCAACTCGAGGCATACTTTGACAGCGAGTGAATTTGCTAATATTTCTAACACCGTCATCTTTCCCGGTTGAGACAACAAACCTATCTCGCTTCGCTCCCATCTCCCGAGGGAAGAACCCATCGAGAAAGGCCATGTGGAACTCATCCTTACCGATAGGCCTACTTCCGCCGTCTTGCTGCCCTTCCACAGCTATACCAAATATAAGCGAATTTCCTTAATGATAAGAGGCCAAATCAACACACTCCTCATTCACCTCCCCATTACCTAGGTGACCTTCAATATCCCTTCAATGTGAACTCATGTGGATCCTCGTCCACCTTGATCCCGTGAACTCTGGGAGATTCATCTCAAAAAGTCTCTAACTGAGCCACCGGGTTACCATTCAGGACATGTGTAATGCTCTCGTTGGTTGACCTCGAAGGCCAAGGCCTATACCAACATCTCGAATAGCGGCCCAAACGCAAAGGTGGGTAGTTGCCCATGCTCCGGGACAGTGGGGCTTACCGATGCTCAGTGATCATTGCCACCTCCATGGCCTTCATCATTTTTTGTTTCTCCTTCCATTCTGTTCTTCTAGGAGCCATAATTTTTCTACAATTGCAATAAAGACGAATTAGAAGGATGGAGAGACTTTTCATCGCACGACATGGATCATGAAAGAAGGGAACATTTCCTAAAACATTTAATAGTCTCTCCACATAAGTGCACGCTCACACCCAAGACTCATCATCACACTCAAACTCCTAGACACATCTCGAACTCATCGCCGACACCTTAGAGTACACCCGAATCACAGACAAGACAAGTGAGTCCTGGGTGACCCTAAGTCAACCCATGCTTGAGTATATAACTAAACCATTCACAAGACAAGAATGAGCTTAATAGTCATGAACTAAATAAAACCGTGAACCGAAATATAAGAAACAATAGCATGATTCAAGCCTAAATAGCCGAATACTACTCAGGTCCGAGCCTCTGATCATAATACATGGCCTAAGGACAAGACCCAAATCAACCTGAAATAATCAAAACTAAAAGACAAAACAAAATCCGAACATGATGCCCTCGGATCATGAGGAATCACCACCGAGAACCGAGAGCGTAATCAGAGCAAGCAAGAGCGAGGCCGAACTCGTTGACTCCATCCCGTATCATAAAAATGATACAAAGATAGAAAAATAAGGCCGCATTGGAATGTACTGTGCATGCGAGGTATGCAATATAATACTTAAAACATAAAAGTTATAGAGTGGGGACATCATGATCGTGAAGACCTAAATCATATGTAGATCGTAAGGCTCAAGATTTCAAACAATTCATAATACAATCGTAACCTTAATCATGAGAGAAAAACATTTCATAAAACATAACTTAATCCAAAAGAATATAATCATACATGTATTAACAATGAGAATAGTAGGAGATTTCTATAACCGCGCTACCCATATGTGAGCACACATGAGCCCGTCTTGTAAACCTAGTTGGGAGGGTCTTCATACCTTGCCAAGGGTATGAACCATGAAAGGCAAGATATCACTCGTGAAGGCCCCATAGGGAAAAAGGGATAGTCACCGAGGAGTGTATCAAACATAACCTATGGTGGCAACAGAACTCAGATTTAGGCTATAACTAGGGCTCGAACCTACTTAGTGTTAATTACTACCCCAAAAATATACAACGTGTTTGCTAGAAATCATACACATACGCTGTAGTTAAATCGCGATAATCATAACATTCTTGAGAATTCGTATTACTATCCATGGAATTGGACCCGTGGATCGCCTAAAATCATAGTATCATAAATCATAGTGACATGGGCATTGTCAGCAATTTCAACTACACTTGAAATGCTTAAATTTATAGGAAGCACTATCATAATAACATGAGTAACTGAAACATGCTTAAATTCAAAATTTCATATCATGCTTTAAAAACACCCATAACCATGAATTTCACTAAAAATCCTCATGATTTGGGCACATATGCTTTGAGAGATTAAATCACCCAATATTGAATAAAACAAGATGCAAATGTCTTCAATAATTCGAAACTCGTGATTTTGGACATGCTACAACAAGCCTATTGATTTTTTAGAAACATGTAATAAAGGCACCCATCGAGAATTGGTGACTTAAACATAGAATTAGGGAGAAATTGTGCATGGGTAGGGACCAAACCACCCATTTAAAACCCCACATACCGGGGAATTACTTGGTTCTTAGCTCTCTTGGAAAAGCCCTAGATGGAAACTTCTTAACTTGAAGAAGAGCACTCGAACCCCTTTCCTCTTTCCTCTACTCTGTGTATCAAATGAGGTTTATCATGAATGATTTACTCTTAAAGATGATCTCGTGCAAAAATAGCATGCCCGAGATACGCTTTATAACTTAAATTAGTCTTGTTACCTAAGTTATTTTATACATTTTCATGTGATTTTATATAAATGTGAAGATATGTATAACCAACATGATTAGCCTTTGTTTTATGTGTTTTGATGACTTTTGAGGAGCTAATCCATGAGTTGATGAAGTGAGGCTTGGAACGAATTAACACGTTAACGTCGGCAAAGAGGAGGCACAAAATGTTCCACTCAAGGCTTAAGAACGTGCCACAAGCAGTGTGTCGTGCACAATGCCTCACCTCGCACGTTGGCAACGTGCCACAGCAGGGCCGGCCGCGCGACATGGAGGTGTCAACGTTGCCGCCCAAGCGTCGTGACACGCCGCACGCGCAGATGCCGCGAGGCCAAATTTCGGTGATTTCCGAGAGCTTTCGCGTTGTTCTCCGTGTCGCGGAGGCAAGGTTCGCGATACACTCCATGAAACGGGAGTCGTTCCACGACAGTTAAATTAAGCACGTTCTCCATTTACTATAATGTGACCCTTAGCTCCTAATTCCATTTGGTCACGATTTTATTTTGGAAAACTACCTAGGAGTGAAGGGAGAAGTGGGAGAACTCAGCTAGGGTTTGGCAAATTCCCTTTCTCATCTACCAACCGGGTAAGTATGTAGTTTAGGAGTAGTGTAATAGTAGTGTAGAGTAGTTTTACTAACATGAATGGTTAGAACCCTTCCTGTAGGTTGGCCATGAATTATGATTGTGATTTTTGTTATTGTTTTGGAATTAAGTTATTGATCAAGGTTTTCGCCTTGCATTCGATTGTTGGTTGTTTTTGGCGATTGACACCATGAAAGCATATTTGTTAGCTCGGGTGATAGCTTGAGAAAGCATTACTCAGTCGACATGAGAATGTGAGGAGTATGTTTGTATTCCTAGAGAGAGTTTTGTGTCAGATAGAAATATACCTAACACCGTGCTCCTGCTGACACTGGGTTATGAAAGTCCAACTTGGGATGTCACATCACCACTCAACAAAGTAGTTGTGAGGCTAAGTTAAAGTTAAATGGTTAGACGCAAAAGTTCCTAATCAAGTTTCCCGTAACCACAACATAATTGATTGCCCGCGATCAGGAAATTAACATCCTCACTCACACGATGCGTTGAGGCTAGATTGCCGTGTTCGAGGCTCGAGACCATGAACATGTGCCCTAATTATGTGGAAATAACAATTGATAGTTCCATGCTTAACCCATTGCAAATCGTGTGAGTATCGCATGATTATCCTGCTTTTAACTCTATGTTGCTCCTGTGAGTAATTTCCAATATTTCATTGGACTAAACTTAGACTGAATTTACTCTTTAATCGAAAATGTCTATCACCAACACTTTAGGTATTTAAGAACACACTAGAAATGGATAGTTAGAGGAATGGTCCAAATCTCTTGTGGGTTCGACAATCCTATTTCTTAAAAGAGCCACTATATTACTTGCACGACCCATACACTTGCGACGCGCTCGATGTGAAAAAGAGACGTCAGTTTTTGGCGTCGTTGTCGGGGACTCGCGAAGTTTTGATAATTTATCTATTTTTGTGTGATTTTTGAATTTCCTTATGTTGAGAAACTTGGTCTTAGCTCATCTATTTGCGTGACAGTTGTCCCGCGAGCCAAGCAGAAATAGAGAGCTTGTGGAACCTTGCTGAACTCCGACTGGCCAAATCCTCAGTTATGAGTAGCTCTAGAGCAAAAGCCGAAGAGACTTCAAGAAAAGGTACAACAACAACCACCCGTGGGGCAAGCACAGCTGTCATCCCAAGCAATGGCAAATGCATCAGCGTCGAAGTGGCAATCCCACTAGCCGATTTAATGTGACCTCAGCATCCGTGAACCGAGCCTGTGAGGGAACTCTTGAGCTTAAACAACATGGTGCAAATTAAGCATTCTAGTGGTCAGCTTCCACCTAATGGCAATACGACCCGTTAAAGAACACTTACGCTGCAGCTTTTAGAGATAAGTGACACGTTTGTCCCCAACCCACGTGTCCACGCATTGTCCGCTAACCCTCTTCCCATTCTCATTGTTGGGAGAGGCGAAAAGTGGTCAAGGCCGAGCCACCGAACTCCATAACTTCAAGGAATGACTTGGCTAGGAAGTTCCTTATCGATTCTTTCCTTCAGTAAACCGCAAAGTTGAGAAGTGAAATACCCGCTCAAGCGTAACGATGAGAACTTGTATATGGCTTGGGAAAGATTCAAGTCATTGCCGAGAGATCTGTTCCTCATCACTAGCAATCAAACGAAGTGCTGGCCCATACCTTTGGAAAGTCTAGACCCACACAAAGATATTACTGTGACTCGCAGTACGGTGGGCAAGCCTTTGGAGAAGACATATGATGAGTTGTACACTTTGTTGAATGTAATTGCACAAGGAAATCCAAAAGTACATGAGTCATCAAGAGGGGCAGTGAAGGAGATCAAAGGATGTATGTGATGGTTTGAATGCCTGGCAAAAGACAGCTTAGCTTCGTTCCTACACAAATGATGACTCGCTCAATAAACCGAGTATGCACCAACACTAAAGCTGTGTCATGTGCTTCAGTAAGCTCCGAGTTGGTGTGAAATTTGTGGTAATAATGAGCATAATGCGTAATCTGTGAGCCAATCCGAATCACCAATTTTGTTGGTAATGTGCAAAGGAGAGCAATCTCGACTTTGGGAACAACTCCAACAAAATTGGCAAAAATAAATTCAATTCTTCTTTGGGGTGGAAATCAAAAGCGTAATTTTATGCAACCTCAACAACACGCAGACGTTGTTAATAGGCGTATTGATGGGCATAGCAGCAAACAGACGAGGAAACACGCAAATTATGGAGCACCTTAATCAGCTAGCGTAAAATCAAGCGAGGATGGAAACAAAGACTTAATGAATCAGCTATTAAAGTAGCCACCCACAACTGAATGTTGGGTCGGGATAGGCAACAAGCCAAAACATGACCGCAAGGGGGATTACCAAGTGATGCAGCATCCCGACTCTGGGCAGATCAATGCCATCACTAGAAGCTTGAAAGCAATTAGTCGATGCAAGGCTTCAAAGAGTTGAGAAAGGAGGTGCAAATGAGTTGGTTAGACCAGTCCATGCACCGACACTGAGCGACCGAGTGCTGGGATACAAAATGCACAATCTTCATTGTACTAAAGACAAAGACTACTCACCACCCTTCCTCGTAGATTCAAAAAGAGCAAGGAGGAGGAATGTTTCAAAAGTTCTTTGAGAGTTTCAAAGAACTTCATAAATTCTTGCCTCTTAATATGTCTTGGTGTGGAATGCCCAAGTATGTTAAGTAATTTCAAAGGACGTGATGGTAACAAAGTCGATTGGTGGATCTTCCAGCACTGTAGCACTCACCAGGAGTGCAACAGGTATTGGAGTAAAATGACAAAGAAGCTCAAAAAGACCCCGGAGTTTTACCTCCCCATACAAATTGGTAAAGTCAAGTGTTCGAAGCCAGGTGATTTAGGGGCAGCAAGCACCTAATGCCCTTATCCTTATTCAACACCTCCGGGTTTGGGAAACCGAGGCCGACAAGGTTGATGCCGGCAGCTCGGCCGACAAGTCGCGAGTGACACCTCGATGGAATCATAGAGGACCTTTCTCATCAAAGTAGGTAAATTTATTATACCAAGTGGATTATTTTAATGTTTTAGATTGTGTTGATGTGACCGAAAATTTCTAATTCGGGGATTCGCCTATTCTTGGCCAAATTTCCGAGGAGCTAAGTGATCGATTTAAAGAAGGGACCCTGAAAATGAGGGTCGAGGACGAAGAAGAAACCTTCCGCGTCTACCAAGATATAAACCCATCCACACACTACAAAACCTTTGTCGTTAGTGTGTTGGCAAGAGGATGAGTGTGGGGTGGAGGATTCCATCAAAAGGTGGCCAAAGGCAATGTCAAGTGTTCAGCCTGACCGAGAAAGTGGCTTCAAATCGGGAGAAGAAGTTGGAGAAGTGGAGGAACAGAGTGGAGGTTGTTTCTCTAAATGCGTAAGAAAAAGAGATGGTTCTCGAAAAGAGAACCCAGTATGAGGATGTCCTAAAAAGTGGGCGCCCACGCCTGCCACGACGTAAAATGCGCTTGGGAGGCAACCCAAGGGTACCTCGTGCACAATTTGTAATTTTGATTTTTGTGTTGATTTTGTTATTTTCATTTTTATTTGTGTTTTTGGTGGAAAGTTAGTACTTGTGTGAGGGGAAAGTCTCGAGTACCCCTCGAGGAGGAAGCAAAGAAGCATGGAAGAGGAAAAGTGTGGGTCGACTACCCACTTGTGCAAGTTGTGGAAAACATGTTACTACTAGGCCTAAAGGCCCGTGGAGTATTTCACCCTCTCGTAAATGTCAATTGGATGCTATGAGGACATAGCAATGATTTAAGTGTGGGGTGAGGGTAATTTCAAAGGGAAATTTAAAAATTTTTTGTGCTTAACAAGTTGTTGGTGAATGTAATGCTTGTGTGAAAATTGGGAAAAATTCTGAAAAAATTTTGGGAGTCAAGCATGAATTATCACCTCGTTGATTTTTCTTTTCGCTCTTTTCCCATCTGGGGTCTTTGAACCGAAGAATAAAATTTTTATTTTTATTTTTTTATTTTTATTTTTATTTGTCTCGTATATAATGTTGTGAAGTCGTAGTTAGGGACCGTTTCCGACGATGGGATGGATGAGGATCGCCTTGAGGAAAATCGGGCCGATAGATGTCGCTTGAAACCATAGCTAATTGATGCTGATGTTCTTGTTATGCTATACATGTGGGTAAGATGTGGGCATGTCTGTGGTTGAAGCATGACAATGATATAACTTTGTTTGAGACACTAGGCTCTAGAATTTGACTCAATACGATTGAAGCTTAATGTTTTAATTGTGATTAGCCGAGCAAAAGTCTTAATGTGTCTTCAATTGAGCATGTCTTGAGTGTAAGGTTTTTGAGTATTCTATGCCATTATGAATTGTCTAGAACTTTCCGGTGTGTATACAAAGCCAAACGTAAGGATGTGAATCAGAGGAGATGATTTAGGCATTTCTTTGAGTGAACCCACTTTTATCCCCATTTTACCTACCTGAAAAATTAATCCTGGCTAGCCCCGTTGAGCCTTGGAGCCTCATTCTCTTTGATACCGCAACATAAGCTTAATCCTTTCATTTAATTAGCCTTTAATTTGATCCAAACTCCGAAGCGCTTAAGCGAAAAATCCGAAAGAGTAAAGGAGGAGAAGAATGAAAAGGAAAAGTAGCGTTGGACAAATGAGAAAAAGGACAAAGGTGCACTTGTGTGAATGTGGTTGATCATTATTAAGGAGGAAGAAAACAAAGTAATGAAAATTATTTATGTGAGCCTCATCGACAAGTCAAAAGTGCCTAAATAAAGGGGAAACAAAAGAGGAAAAAGAAAACTACCAAGGATAAAAAGGTGAAGTAAGGGGAGGGAAGTTCGCAATGAGGGCGTGATGTTGCGCTTAGAAAGATAGTCACTATTACTCTGCCACAATAGTACCTACCCACTCCGAGTTACATTACAACCTAAAAAGTCCTACTTGATCTTACATTCATACATCCTCAAATTAGTGGAGTAAAATACTAAGGGCAAGCCTATGGGGTCATGACATGATGCATGTGAATTCTTTGTGAGAGGAGTACCATTCATGTACCCACACATGTTGTGATGTAAAAATTGTTTTTGCGTGTGAAATTGCAACTCTCTTTCCGTGGAGAGGGCACATGTTTAATGAAGGATAAAATTCATGTGGTATTTAATCGCTGATTTGCACGTAGTTTGCTAAGATTGAAAGTCGCATTCTGAGGTTAAGAAGTCTTAACATAGTTGTATTTCATTTCTGATTAAATCTGTGTATGCTCTATTTTTAGCTTGTATCTTACTTTAATCATTGTAGCCAGCTTGAATTAACTTGCTAAATTAGTTATGTGGGAGTCTCAATATGCATGATATAAAAGGTTGTTCGAGGACGAACAAGGCTTTAAGTGTCGGATAGTGATCATGTAAAAATGAAGCATGCCCGAGATACGCGATAACTTAAATTAGTCTTATTACCTAAGTTATTTTATACATTTTCATGTGATTTTTATATAAAATGTGAAGATATAAAGCAACTACCATGATTAGCCTTTGTTTTGTAGGTTTTGATGACTTTTGAGGAGCTAATCCATTAGTTGCAAGTGTAGGCTTGGAAACGGAATTAACACGCTAACGTCGGCAAAGCAGGGAGGCACAAACAGCCCACCTACGCACGCCGGCAACGTGCCATGGCAAGGTGGCCGCGCACAACAGCCCAATTCCGCACATTGGCAACGCGTTACCCAGCCGGGGCCGCGCGACATGGAGGTGTCAACGCTGCCGCGCCAAGCGCCGTGACACGCCGTTAACGGGCGGCAGGTGCCGCCGAGGCCAATTTGGGTGATTTCAGAGAGCTAAGCAGCTCCCCGTGTCACGAGGCAGTGTTCGCGACACTCCGCGGACACCTGGAGTCGCCTCCACGCTGAAAGGCTTAAGCAGGTTCTCCATTTACTATAAATAGACCCCACTTCCTAATTCCATTTGGTCACGATTTTATTCTGGAAAACTACCTAGGAGTGAAGGGAGAAGTGGGAGAACTCAGCTAGCGTTTGTCAAATTCCCTTCTCATCTACCAACCTCGTGTAAGTATAGTTTAGAGTAGTGTAATAGTAGTGTAGAGTAGTTTTACTAACATGAATGGTTAGGAACCCTTCCTAGGGTTGAAGCCATGAATTATGATCGTGATTTTTTATGTTATTGTTTTGGAATTAAGTTATTGATTGTTGCTATTGCCTTGCATTCGATTGTTGGTTGTTTTTATGATTGATCACCATGAAAGCATATTTAGCTTGGGTAATAGCTTGAGAAAGCATTACCTAGGTCGTGACACGAGAATGTGAGGAGCATGCTGTATCTCAGGAGAGAGTTTTTTGTCGTGATAGAAATATACCTAACACCGTGTTTCTGCTGACACACGGGGGTTATGAAAAGTCCAACTTGGGATGTCACATCACCACTCAACAAAGTAGTTGTGAGGCTAAGTTAAAGTTAAATGGTTAGACGCACGAAAGTCCCTAATCGTTTCCCCGTAAACCATAACATACCTGATCGCCCGCGACTAGAAATTAACATCCTCACTCACAATGATGCGTTGAGGCTAGATTGTCATGTTTAGAGGTTGCTCGAAAGACATGAACATGCAATTCTAATTATGTGAAATAACAATTGATAGTTCCATGCTTAACCCATTGCAAATTGTATCGCATGATTATCCTAGCTTAACTTATGTTGCTCCTAGAGTACTTTAATATTTCGACCAAACTTAGACTTAATTATTCTTAATCGAAAATATCTAAAACCAACACTTTTTAGGTATTTAAGATCACACTAGAAATGGATAGTTAGAGGAATGGGTCCAAATTCCCCCCTGTGGGTTCGACAATCCGGTTCTTAAAAAGAGCCACTATATTACTTGCACGACCCGTACACTTGCGGACGCGCTCGATATGAAAAAGAGTCGTCAAAAGACCCTGTCCCAACCTCAAAACAATGTACTTTAGGTCTTAGGAGTGTAGGAAATTACAAGAAGGCCCTTACTAATTCGCAGGAAATAACTGTCGGGAGACCCGAACAGGTGACCTGACGACACGTTAGGACGGGAAACGACTCGTCGTGTCTCCCGTCAAGTACACTGGATACCAGGTCAGCTGGACTCGTAACTAGTGACTCAACGACTTATCACAAGTGACCACGAGTCGTGGTCACCTTCCGTCAAGTACACTGCCTCATCCTTAGTTAAATCCTCAACCTTACCCCACAGTGGACCTGACGACTCGTGGTAGCTGACCATGAGTCATTCCCACGCCCGTGGGGACCTCAACTCCTCAGCTCAGTCCAACCTCTTCACAAGCCACCTGACGACTCGTGGGATCTCCTCACGAGTCGCCTAACGACTCGTCCTGCACTACTGTAATATTTTCCAGATTTTTCCCCATTTGACTCCCGAGTATGATCCTTGGTTTCCCGGGGTATAATAGTAGTAATGCTTCCTGTAGGCTTAGAACTCGATACCTGAAGTTAATTTAAGTTTGGACAACGTTTGGTAGTGTAATCGGACGAAAACTACTTGAAAGTTGCGTACTTTCTCTTACTTATTCGTGGTTTCACTTAATGAATGAATTGGAAATATCAAGGAATGTACATATATAGGGCATGGCCGGTGGCACAGGGGCACCTCGCGCCAGCCATCGCGCCAATGCCCCTGCCCCGTCGTGCCTCTCAAGGCGCAAACAACGGTGGCGCATCACGCTGGCCCTTGCAGCCTGGCCTCGCTCGACCCAACTTCCAAGGCTTTTCCCACTCGCATCAAGCTTTATTTCCTTGTCACAATCCATGCGTACGCCTACTAATCGATAGCATTCTACGGGGTGTAACATCGAGTCAACTTGACATATTCATCTGACACATTCTGGTAGTGGAAGTTTTCAGTCAGCTCTACAAACGTCATCAGATGTCTGTGGGGATCCTCATGCGGCTTGCCCTGAAATTGGCAAGTGTTTTGGACCAACCGCATGGTCCATTCTTTAGGCTTAAAGTTTCCAGTGAGGTCGGTCTGACAATCGCTTTAGAAGCGTTCTCCAAATTAAGCCTAGCAAAATGCATCACTGGAACTCTCTCATTCTCTTCCCCTGCTACTTGCATGTAGTTTTCCATACCTAACCTTCGAAAGGTTCTCTCTATTTCAGAATCAAAAGAAGCCTAAGGTGGTCCTTGACTTCTCGTTCTTGGCATACACTGAGGCAAACAACCCTGTGAACTTCAACAAAAATAAGAAACAAACGTAAAATACAGACTAGCGTAATAAAATTCTAAGCTATAAACAATTAAACAATATTCAAGTCCCCAGCAACAATGCCAAACACTTGATGTCTCCCAAGCGCACGCAAGAATATGTTGTCGTTAAGTAATATAGGATTTTGAAGTCCAGATATCGTACCCAAGGGACTTGTCAATTTAATCGTTATAAGGTTGTCACTTTGTTTTCACTAATCTACCAAATAGTTAAAATGAAGATTGGTTTGAAAAATTAAACTACTAAAACTTTAAATATAAAATTAACTAAAACAAATGCAAGCTTGATTGTATTTCGATGACGGTGAAAGACTAGGGAAATGACACTTGGTTAGTTTCAAGTTGAGTTTTTTAGACATAATTAAACTGGCATGATTCTTCCTATGGTTGTTAGTTGCAAGTTACTATTTCATTTCTTTCCACTATCCCTAGCATCCAAG
>JACEIK010011757.1:24160-34358 GCA_018107945.1 Datura stramonium | reverse complement strand
ACTCATAGCCATACATACCTGGGGATGGTGAATTCTAACACCCTCTAATTTCCGAAGCTGAGATTCCAATGGAAACCTTGAGATTTTGTCTTGAATCTCCTCTTCAATCCTTCACACTTCCATACATGGGAAAAATGGCTTAGAATAGGTTTTTCCCTGCTAAAAACACACTAAAACTAGCCCTAAATGGCATAATATAGGTCTTAGGAACTTAGAAAATTACGAGAAGGCCCTTACTATTTCGCAGAAAATAACTGCCAGGTGACCCTAACGGATGACCTGACGATTCGTCAAGACGAGCAACGACTTGTCGGGTCACCCGTCAAGTGCACTAGTTATCTGAATTTCTAGGGATCATAACGGGGGACTTAATGACTCGTCTCCAGTGACAACGACTCGTGGTCACCTCCCCACAAGTACACTTCCTTAACATCAATGAAAATCATACGGTTTGCTCACAACTCACCTCATGAGTCATTGGGACAGACCACGATTCGTGGGGTCCCATCCATTAGATACACTGGACATCTCCTCTATCTATATTCCCACCCCACCCCACGATTGACATGACGACTCGTGGGGGCTAACCACGAGTCGTTACCTCACTCGTGTGGAGCTCAGTCCTTCATTTCCCCCAGACCTCCCCACGAGCCACCTCACGACTCGTGGGGTCTTCTCACGAGTCATCCCACGACTCATCTTATGCCTGCAACATCAATTTTACAATTTTTTCATTTCAAATCTCGGGTCCGATCTTTGAGCTTCCTGGGTATAACAATATCTCCCCCCTTGGGAACATTCATCCTCGAATATTAGAAACACACAAATAGCACAGAAACATGTAATCATCATATGCAAATACTGATTATGAAAATCAAAAATTGACGGAATGACTACCTCCAAAAAGAACTACATAGCTGAACTGAATTCAACCATTCCATACATTTATCACAACATAATTCAAACTTGCGCACATGAACTTAACATTAAAATTGATTAGATAATTAGGCAATAACTGATACCTCAAACTGGAACTGAGCTGGTAGGGAACAGGTGGGGTATTTAGCCATCATAGCCGCTTCATCTTCCCACATAGCTCCCTCAACATGCTGGTTTCTCCACAATACCTTCACCGAAGCCACTTCTTTGTTCCTCAGCCTCTAGACCTGACGATCCAAGATTGCAAATGGGATTTCCTTATAACTGAGGCTATCTCCCACACCAATGCTCTCACTGGGACCACTAAATATGGATCACCCAAGAACTTTTTAAAGAGAGATACATGAAATATAGGATGTACTGAAGATAACTTTGATGTCAAGACGAACTCATACGCTATCTCACCAACTCTTCTCATAACCCGGTGGGGACCAACATAACGGGGACTGAGTTTTCCCTTCTTGCCGAACCGCATGACTCCCTTTATGGGAGATATCTTTAGAAATACCCAATCATCAACCTCAAACTCCAAATATGTTCTTCTCACATCCGCATATGACTTTTGACGACTTTGAGCAGTTTTTAGCCTATCCCTTATAAACTGAACCTTCGTCATAGCATTGTGAACCAAGTCTGGCCCTATCATAGCTGCCTCACCAACCTCAAACCATCCGATGGGAGAATTATACCTCCGCCCATAGAGGGCCTCGAACGGTGCCATTTGGATACTGGATTGATAGGTGTTATTGTAAGCAAAGTCGATCAAGGGTAGGTGATCATCCTAACTACCTTTAAAATCCATCACACATGCCCTCAACATATCCTAAGGGTCTGAATTGTTCGTTCCGCCTGGCTGTCTGTTTGCAGATGAATGGTTGTACTGAGCTTAACTTGACTCCCAAGTCCCTTTTGAAAAGAATGCCAAAATTAGGAGGTAAACTAAGTACCTCGGTATGAAATAATAGACAAGGGCACTCTATGAAGTAGAACCAACTATCGAATATACAACTTGGCATAATCATCAGTTGAATCTGTGGTCTTGACCGGTAGAAAGTGTGCAGCCTTGGTCAACATATCGACCACCACCCAAATGGAATCGTAGTGTCGGCGAGTACGAGGTAGGCTTGTAATGAAATCCATATTAATCTCTTCCCACATCCAAGTGGGAATGTTGATATCCTAAAGTACCCCTCCCAGCTTTTTGTGATCAACTTTCACTTGCTGACAGTTCGGGCACTTAGCTATGAATTCTGCAATATCTTTCTTCATGCCTTTCCACAAATATATTTCCCTCAAGTCATGGTACATCTTTGTGGCACCCAGATGGATAGAATACCTGGATCCATGTGCCTCATGCAACATCCAGTTCCTCAAATCATCAACATCTGGAACACATAAAAGGACCTGGTACCCTAGCACCCCATCTCCCCCTTGGGAGAAGACCTCCACCTTCTAACTTCCAACGACTTCCTTCAGCTTTACTAGAATTGGATCCTCATCTTGCCTGGCCTTCAAATTTGTCACCAAGGATGAGTCTGATTAGTTTTGCACAACAACACCGCCATCGGTTGAGTAAACCAATCTAACTCCCAACCTTGCAAGTCGGTGGACATCTTTCACCAACTCTTTATTTCCCTCAACCACATGGGACACACTCTCAATTGAGAGTCTACTAAGTGTGTCCACTACCACATTAGCCTTATCCGAGTGGTGAAGAACACTCATATCATATTCATTAAGTAGCTCCAACCACCTCCTTTGTCGAAGATTGAGGTCTTTCTGCGTGAACACATATTGCAAGATCTTGTGATCCGTGAATACGTGGACCCCTTACAAGTAATGCCACCATATCTTCAATGTAAACACCACCGCGGCCAACTCAAAGTCATGGGTCAGGTAATTCTTTTCATGAACCTTCAACTATCTCGAGGCATAAGCTATTACTTTCCCCCGCTGGATAGCACACACCCGAGTTCGATTCTCGAAGCATCACAATACACCATAAAACCATCGGTACTCTCAGGTAGGGTCAACACTGTTGCTGAAGTGAGTCGAGTTTTCAACTCTTGGAAGCATTTCTCACAAGCCTCCGACCATTGGAACTTCACCTACTTCTTAGTCAACTTAGTCAATGGTGTGGCAACAGATGAGAAACCTTCCACAAATTTCCGATAGTAACCTGCTAAGCCCAAAATGCTCCTGATATCTTATGGGTTCACTGGTCTGGGCAAATTCTTTACCGCCTCAATCTTTTGAGAGTCTACTTTTATGCCCTCACCTGATACCACATGGCATTGAAAGGCTACCGAGTTCAACCAAAACTCACATTTGCTTAACTTTGCATAAAACTGACAATCCTTGAGGGTCTGAAGCACTATTCTCAAGTGAGCAGCATGCTCCTCCTCGCTTCGAGAGTATATAAGGATGTCATCGATGAACACAATCACGAACATGTCCAAACATGCCTTGAACACCCTGTTCATTAGATCCATAAAAGCTTCATGGGCATTGGTTAGTACAAAAGACATAACAACAAATTCAAAGTGACCATACCTAGTCCTGAAAGCGGTTTTTGGGATGTCACTCTCCCGAACAATAAGCTGGTGATACCCGGATCTGAGATCAATATTGGAGAAACCCTTGGCATCCTGAAGCTTGTCAAACAAATCATTTATCCTAGGTAAGGGGTACCTATTATTGACGCTAACCTTTTTTAACTGCCAATAGTCAATACATATGCGAAGGGAACCGTCCTTCTTTTGAACAAATAATACCGGTGCACCCCATGTAGACTTACTCGACCTGATAAAGCCATTATCTAACAAGTCTTTCAACTGATCCTTCAACTCATTCAGCTCAGCTGGAGCCATTCTGTAGGGAAGAATAGATATAGGCTGCATGTCGGGAAGAAAATCTATACCTAAGTCAATCTCCCACTCGGGAGGGACACCTCGAAAATCATCAGGAAAAACCTCTGGATACTCACATACTACCGGTACAAACTGGATAGCTGAGGTCTCGGACACTGCGTCCTTAACCCTAACTAGATGGTACAAGCAACCCTTATAAATCGTCTTTCTGGCCTTAAGGTAGGAAATAAATCAACCTACAGGCACATCTAAACTACCCTTCCATTCTAAGATTGTCTTATCCGGAAATCTGAACTCTACTATCTGGGTTCTACAATTTACTTAAGCATAGCAAGCAAATAGCACATCCATGCTGAGAATAACATCGAAATTGGTCATGGCTAACTCTATCAAGTCTGATGAGGTGACCTTATGAAGAACTGAGATCGGGAAATCTCTATACACCGTCTAGCTATAACTGAGTCACCTACTTGAGTAGAAACTGAGAAGGGATCGGAAAAGACATTGGGACTGACTTCAAAGCTACTGGCTATATAAGGTGTCACAAAATATAGGGTAGCCTATGGATCTAGCAATGCATATATATCAACATGAAAGACTCTCAACATACCGCTGACTACATCTGGTGAGGCCTCCTGCTCCTGGTGAGTAGCTAAGGCATAGAATCTGTTCTAGAGCTGTCCGCCAGCTGTGCTAGTATATGCCCCTGATGTGCTTAATGTGAGGCAGGGGCTACTAAACTAGATGTTGGGCCTCAGCCTCCAACCTGATCTTTTCTCATAGCGGGACAATCTCTGAGCATATGTCCAGGCTTCCGATATCGAAAACAAGCTCCTGACCCTGCCAAGCACTGGCCTTTGTGCCCTCGGCCGCACCTGCGATAAGATGGAATGCTAGAATCTGCGCGTCTTCTGCTATGACCCCTCAAGCCTGACGCTCACCCCCTCTAATCATGTTGGGGCCTAGATGGTACACTCACGGTGGATGATTCTAGGGCTGACAATCTCTGGTGGGTATGTTGTCGATGCCCACCACTGGACCTTTGCTGAGAGAACCTGTGGTCCTCGGTCCTAGCACTCTTGGACTCCCTTTCCCTCGAGTGTTTCGCCTCCATCTTCTAGTCGTACAACACTATGCGAGGGAAGTGCATGTCCTGGTGAAGCATATCTTTCCTGCAGTCCTTGTCCAAATATCCTGCTATACCATGCACAAATCTTCTCACCCGCGCCCGCTGGTTGGTCTCTTACTCTGAGACATACTTAGATAGGAGGGTGAACTCAAGGGCGCACTCCTGAACAATCTTCCTTCCTTTCTTTAAATTCACGAACTCAGCTTCTTTCAACTCCCTCATCTCTCGAGGGAAGAACCGATCGAGGAATGCAATCTGAAAGTCCTCCCAAGTGATCGAACCTACTTCTGCGACCTTGCTATCCTTCCACTGACGGAACCAAATATGCGCAACCCCCTTCAACTTGTAGGAGGCCAAGTCTGCGCACTAAACACTTCTCACCTCTATAACCTGGGTGATCTTGATAATATCATCAATGAAGTCATGCGGGTCCTCATCTACCTTGGACCCCAAGAACTCCAGCGGGTTAATCCTCAAGATGTCTCGAACTCTGGACGCTGCTGCAAAGATGTTTGGAGGAACATGCGCAATGGCCTTCTGATTGACCTGAGCCGTCAAGGCATGCGACAGCATCTGAATGGTAGCTTGGAACTCAGCGTAAGTTGATGGCTCCGGTGCCTGAGGCTCCTGAACTGGTGGGGCTGGCTGATTCTCGTGACCGTTTCCATCCTTGTGGCCTTCACCACCTCCATTCCTGCTTCCATTCATCCTTCTAGGAGCCATGACTCTACAATCGTGAATATCACGAATTAGGAGGATCGAAAGGTTTTTCATCGCACGACATAGATCTTGAAAAAAGGGAACATTTCCTATAACGTTTAGTAGCCTCTTCGTCATAAGTGTGGCGCGCTTCACACCAATGAAAAAGACTCTACCTAAGGCGACTTTCAAACTCCTAGGACACATCAAACCTATGGATCTTATACAAAGTTTGTCATGACCTGAGCATAGACCCAGATCCTAGACACGGGAAAAGGGACCCCAAGTCAACCCATGGCATAAGCATTCAACTAACTCATTCAATAAACATGAAGAAAACATAATTATAAACTCAGCGGAAGTCTCATACAACGACACATAAGAATAATATTTAAACCAATACATACATAAATCTGAAAGCCTCCAGTGTTGATGAGTTGATTGAACAAGACCCCAACTAACTCCATAAAACATGAAACTGAATTACAACATGAAACTAAAAGTCTAGTCCTCGAAAGATGAGGAATCACCACTCACGCAGGTGCTAACTCTGATAAGCGATTACAGATGGGTATGAACCAGGGAAATGAATCCTGCATCATGAAACGATGCAACATAGAAGGTATGCAGTCAGTACATGGAACGTACCGAGTATGCAAGGTATGTAAAACTGCTTAAGTGAAATAAATCATTTAAAGCAATTCATACATATCAAAAGCTTTTAAGTGTAAGTAGAAGGCTACATGTATTCATTCATAAATTGTACACATATCATAACATGACCATGCATAGCTTTTAGAACATCATGATTGACTCGAATGACTCAAACCTGAAACATAACATTTATATCAAAAGATGAACAATGAGTCAAACCTTTCTTTTTGAACATGCATGCATATGTAATCATCTTGAGTAATGAATAAGAAAATCTGAATGTTATAGATAGTGGGAACTCGTCACTTAACTGACATATCGTGATAGAGCTTACGTGGTCCCGACTATTACACTCAAGTGGGCAGATCCGTCTAAAACCTTTCCAGGGCTAAGGACGCTACCATGATATCAATATCAAGCTGAAGGGCCAATTGGGCCGGGGATAGCTCACAAGGGAGGTCCCAATAATATGATAGTATCAACCTACGTTGGCGCAAAGTTCTAGGGAAAAGGTTAATTGACTCTTAGACCTCTAGGTGCTAGACTCTTCTCCCAAAACTTGCAATGCTCTACATCGTATATAACGAAGCTCAACATCTTCTATTGACGAAGCTCAACATGAATTCATGCATAACTCAACATAATATGAAATGATGCTTAACATTGTCTATTGACAAAGATCAAAATGAAATCATGCATAGACTAGACATCATATGGATATAAAGCTCAACATTGTCTATTGACAAAGCTCAATAATGACCTATATCTCAATTATGAATTCAGCATATGAGAAGCTTTATTTCGAAACATACCACAAGCTCAATCATAGGTGGGAGCATCTAGTCCAAATCATGTGGTAAGCTACCTATAGAAGTATTTAACTAAACATACCACAAGCTAGAATTTATGAGAAATTGGGAAACATTATTTCAAACAATGTCGTAAGCTTATGTCGGGAAAATCATCACTTTAAATCAACATGTGGGTATTGCCCAAAGCTTTATCATGCTAGGATCTACTCATCTCATTTTGAAAACAACATCATAATCATGGGTAGCTTTAGAAACATGCTTTTCATCATTAAATCTCATCATTATCATACATTCAACATCATTCTCTTCCTTCGTAAACTTCTCATCCATGGGCATTTAATTTCATAATTTTAGAAATCACAATTTGGATTAAAAACTATTTAAAATCTGCCCAAGCTTCACAATTCATCACTATAAATGTAATCTAATCATACACACGCATAGAGACTGAAGAATTATGCAATTGGGAAAACCCCATACTTGATCATAGACAATTCATCATGTTTTGATGGAAATTTGGAATGGGCGTGGATGAAAACACCAACTCATAGCCTTACATACCTGGGAATGGTGAATTCTAACACCCTCTAATAGCCCAAGATGAGATTTCAATGGAAACCTTGAGATTTTTCCTTGAATCTCCTCTTCAACCCTTCACACTTGCATGCATGGGAAGAAAAGCTTAGAATAGGTCTTCCCATGCTAAAAACTCACTAAAACGAGCGTTAAACAGTGTACTATAGGTCTTAGGAAATTATGATAAGGTCCTTACTATTTTGCAGAAAATAACTGCCAGGTGACCCTAACGGGTGACCTGACAATTCGTCAGGATGGGCAATGACTCGTCGAGTCGCCCGTCAAGTGTACTGGTTAACTGAACTATTTGGGCTCGTAATAGGGGACTTAACGACTCATCCCCAATGACCACGACATGTGGTCACCTCCCGTCAAGTACACTGCCTTAACATCAATAAAAATAATCCTGCTTGCTCACGATTCATCGGGATAGACCACGACTCGTGGTCTCCCGTCCGTTAGATACACTGGACATCTCCTCTATCTATATTCCCACACCACCCCACGATTTACATGAAGACTTGTGGGGGCTTACCACGAGTCGTTACCTCACTCGTGGGGACCTCAGTCCTTCTTTTTCCCAGGCCTCCCCATGAGCCACCTAATGACTCGTGGGGTCTTCTCATGAGTAGTCCCATGACTCATCTTGTGCCTACAACATAAATTTTACAATTTTCCTATTTCAACTCTCGGGTCCGATCTTTTAGCTTCTAGGTATAACAAATATCCACGTGCACGCCATATAAATAAAGCCTCCATATTTTTAAGGCATGGATCACTGCAGCGAACTCCAAATCATGGGTGGGGTAATTCCTTTCATGCTTTCCTAGTTTCCTTGAAGCGTAGGCAATTACCTTGCCTTGCTGCATTAGAACACATCCTAAACAAATGCCCGAAGCGTCACCGTATACAACATAACCCTCTAAACCCTCTAGTAGGCCAATATTGGTGCAGATGTCAATCTATTTTTCAACTTTTGGAAACTCCACTCACAAGCCTCCGTCTAGTGGAATTTGGCTGCTTTCTAAGTCAACCTAGTCAACGGCGCTGAGAGGGTAGAATTCCTTCCACAAACCTTCCGTAATACCTGGCTAATCCCAGGAAACTGCGAACTTCTGTTGGAGTTGTAGATCTAGGCCATGTATTTGCTGTCTCAATTTTCTGTGAATCAATCTGAATACCCCTAACTGATACAATGTGGCTCAAAGATTCAACCAGAACTCACATTTAGAAAACTTTGCATATAGCTGGCGGTCTCTGAGGATTTTAAGTACTGTTCGCAAATGGTCTCTGTGTTCCACTTTTGAGCGGGAGTACACCAGAATATTGTTAATAACACTATCACAAATAGATCTGAATACAACCTGACGATGTTTTTCATCAGATCCAAGAACACTGCTGGGGCATTTGTCAACCCGAAGGACATAACTAGAAATTCAAAATGACCGTACCTTGTCTTGAAAGATGTTTTCGGGATATCTTTCTCTCTAACTCACACCTTATGATATCCTGACCTTAAGTCAATCTTGGAGATATATTTCCCCTTGCAGCTGATCAAACAAGTCGTCTATCTTGGAAAGAGGGTATTTATTCTTAATACTAACTTTATTCAGCAGCCGATAATCTAGACATATACGTAGGGAGCCATCTTTCTTTCTTATTAACAGAACCGGACCCTCCCCCACAGTGATGTACTATAATACCCAGAAAGTGCCTAAGATTAGATCCGGGACCAAAATTTAAAGTTGGCTGAAAAACAGGGAAAATGTCACAGGACAGATGATGTAACAACTCGTGGTTGGGAACCACGGGTTGTTGTTAGGAATCGTGGATAGTGTGTGACACTTTTAGTTGGCGATAACACGAGTTATTCAACAACTCATCGTGAGATATGACGACACGTGGTCACCAGTCGTGGTTTGGGTTGCCAAATTTCCAGTGGACTTGACGGATGGATACCACGACTCGTTGGAGGAAACCACGAGTCTTGGTGAGGCTCGTTGTGAGGGAAGTTTAGAATTTTTCAAGGAGCTAGCAACGGTCAATCTAACGACCCGTTAGAAGGAACCACCACTCATCCTGTGGAGTCGTGGCTAGAATACAAATTTAAGTGTTGGGCAGTGCAGGCCACGGGCCATACAACGAGTCGTGGTAGCATCCAATGACTTGTAGGTACGTCCGTGGGATCGATCAGTACTGGTTTTCAGGGTGATTTCATTAAGGGTATTTTCTATCTTTCTATACTCTAGGACCCTAAACTACGTCGTTTTATGCATTTTCCCATGCTTTATAAGATAGGTTATGTCCCTCTTAGTATACTCATTCCCATGCATGCACATTGAGGAGATTTTAGAGAGATAAAGCCTAGTTTCAAGCTCTTCTCCACCAATTCTCCATTGGGAATTCATGGAACTTTGAAATCTGATCTTACCTAGGTATATACGCTTATGAATGGGTGGTTTTTTACACACCCATGCCCAACCCTCTCTAAAAAGTATGAAATTCCATTATTTATCTAT
>JACEIK010011757.1:0-23598 GCA_018107945.1 Datura stramonium | reverse complement strand
TTCAGTATCAGTCAGAATGCTAGCATTTTCAGTATCTTTCAGTAATGTCAGGCGCCAACGTAGGTTGATTCTATTATATATATTATTTGGGACCTCCCTTGTGATCTATCATCGCCCCTACTGGCCCATGAGCTTGATATCAATATCATGGTAGCACCCTTAGCCCTGGCAAGGCTTTGGACGGCTCGGCCAACTTGACTGTAATAGTCGGACCACGTAAGCTCTATTGTGGTATGTCGGTTAAAAGATGAGTCTCCCATTGTTCCTCATGATTTCAGATATGAATATTCATTACCTATGAGAGTTATGTAAATGTATGTTCTAAAGCATGTTTGACTCAATGTTCAACTTTAACTTATAAATGTTAGAATTCAGCTTTAGGTCAATCGATTTAGTTATGATGTTATGAAGTTATATTACATCATTTTATGAGTAGATCATGATTTCAGAAAGAATGCATGCAAGTCGTACTCTCAGTTAACTTATGTTTATGTTTAATTAATGCATTGCTCTTAAATTATTTTATCTACTTTAGCGGTTTTACTTACCTTGCATTCGCGGTACATTCCACGTACTGACTGCATATTTTCTATGACATATCGTTTCATGATACAGGACCCGGTTCTCATGTCAGACCCTAATAACGCTTAAACTATACCTCCTACTAAAGTATGAAGTGGACATTGTCACTAAAGAACCCAACTAGAGGTTGGGGTCGATCCCAAAAGGAATAGGGAAGAGCTAGATTACAGTCAGTAAGTGAACTTGTTAGGTAGTTACTTCAAAATTGGGGGATTCTAAAGAAAAGAAATAATAAAAACAATTATCAAAAGTTCAGTTTTGAATCAATATTAAAGGATAACTAGGGTTTTTGTTCCCCATGGGTTCGTAACTAGTTTAGGTATACACTCATGATCATCACCAATACTTACTTATAGAACTGATAACAAAGGTTCATTCAAATGACGGACCAGTCCCTATTGAATGACTATACTTAATCACTCGACCAACTCTCATGAGCGGTTTCGAACTATCCATTATCACTACGTTCTAGATTTAACTATCCTGCTACCATTGCTCAAGTTAATACAATGTTCATCAAGATCAAGGGTCCGTTGTAATTCCCTTTTCCTAATCTCTACCTCTTAGACAGAAGCTAGTAAAGAATTCGGGCAAGTACTAACACTGCGCACCATTAAGAAACGTTTAAGCATGAAGAGAATATAATGTTAGCATTTAGTATTGGTTTAGAATCACTTTGTGCAACCCTGGCTTGTTAATCTACCATGGTTCCCACAACCCTAGCTATGGAGGTTTTAGCCTCTCATAGCTGCAAGGTTGTGAATTGCATTCATGATTAAGAACATAAATCAATACTTACAATTATGAATGAGAAAGACATTTATTTTAATAAATAAGAAAAATCTTCAAGAACAAGAATGGAGAACAAGAAGAATTCAAGAAAAGGTTTATCACAAGTCAAATTAACTCAATTCTCTCCTTTCTCAATGTTTTCTAACTATTCTCTCACATCCACACACGTTCTCTTGAAAAATAAAACATAAAACATATTTATACAGAAATAAAAATCTTTTTCCTAGGCTAACAGGGTGAATTTTCATATCTGGTTCTGCTTGTGCCACGACTGATCCTACGATCCGTACCATGAACATACGATCCATACCTTCCTCTCGTACATTATTGACTGGCTGAATTTTGGCTTAGTGTTGGATTGTGGTACAACTCGTACCTGCGTCCTATGATTCATACTTTACTTCCGTGTCTTGATTCTGAGACTTTGAAATAATTGTGAAGTCCATCACGAATGCTATGGTACGACTCGTATCATTGTTCCACGATTCGCACTATCTATCTGTAGCAGGAGTCAGCCTCTTATGCAAATATTCTGAATCTTTTCACGACTTCTTCACCACGACTCGTACAAGCTTTGTAGGACTCATACTGAGACTCGTATAATGCACCTCTTCATCCTTAGCCTTTTGCAACTTCTCACGACCATCAGTACGACTCATAAGACCTTCCTATGGATCGTACTGTGAACTATGGGTTGAGCCTATTTTGTACACATTCAAGTTATCTTTTTCAAATTTTAGCTCCAACACCAATTTATCTTGTAACCAAACGAAAAGTGCCTTATATCCACATAAATATACCCTAAGTCCATGCTATTTTCTCAGTTTTGAGCATTGAGAGTGTTGTAAATCCACAACACATCAGCCCCGCTCTTAGTCAGCCTGTAAGAGTAATCGTTGCTTTGTTGGTGAGTCCTCATCTTCCAAGGACTATACTATTCAACTTTTCTTTATGTATTTCAGTTTTATCTTGTTGAGTTAGTTGGGGTCTTGTCCCATCAACTCATCATGTTTAGAGGCTATTCAAAAATATGTATGCATTCAGCTTCGGATTTTATATTATGATGTTATATTCAAGTTAGACTTTCGCTATGATTGTGTTGTTGGTTATTCAATTCTTGATTGAGTTAGATGTATGCTTATGCCATGGGTCGACTTGGGGTCTCTCGGGGATCCTTGTCCCATTTTACGATTCGGGCCTCCGTTCTGGTCGTGAAAAATTAGGTATTGAAGCAATACGTTTGAAGTGTCCTAGGGTGTCTGAAAGCTTCATTGATTAGACTCTTTTCATGGGTGTGAAGTGCACCACACTTATGATGAAGAGCCTATGATATGTTTAGGAAATGTTCCCTTCTTTCATGATATATGTCATGTGATGAAAAATGTTTATATCCTTCTAATTCGTGTTATTCACGATTGCAGAATCATGGCTCTTCGAAGGATGAATAGTAGGAGGAATGAAGATAGTGAAGGGCACGAGGATGGATATGGTCATGGGAATCAGCAATTCCCACCAGTTCAGGATCCCCAAGCACCGGAGCCAACTACCAATGCTGAGTTTCGAGTAGTTATTCAGATGCTTGCGCAGGCCTTGACCACTCAGGTCAATCAACAGGCCATTATGCATGTTCCACAAAATGGAAACACAGTGGTAGATCGAGTCAAAGACTTCTTGAGAATGAACCCTCTGGAGTTCATTGGGTCCAAGGTAGATGAGTACCCACATGAGTTCATAGAAGAGATTTTCAAGATAAATAAGGTTATGGGGGTGAATGGAGTTGAGAGAGTAGAGTTGGCCTCTTATCATTTAAAAGGGGTCGCGCATATCTGGTTTCGCCAATGGAAGGATAGTAGGGTCACAGGAGTAGGTAAGGTCAGTTGGGAAGAGTTCCATGTTGCATTTCTAGATCAATTCTTCCATCGTGAGATGAGGGAGCTGAAGGCAACTGAGTTTGTGAATTTGAAGCAAGGGAGAATGACTGTACAAGATTATTCCCTTGAGTTCACTCTCTTATCGAAATATTCCTTATAGTTGGTAGCCGGTCAAAGGATGTGGGTGAGTAGATTCGTCCATGGAGTACCGGCTTTTTCAACATGGATTGTAGGACCGATATGCTCCATAAGGATATGCATTTCCCATGAATAGTGTTGTACCCCCAACAAATGGAGGAGGGACATTCGAGAGAGAGGGAGGCCAAGAGGGACAGGACCGAGGACCACAAATTATCTAAACAGAGGTCCAGTGGTGGGCACCGATAGCAGACCTACCAAGGATCATCAACCCTAGAATATTCGACATTGAGTGTTACATCCAGTCCTAGACATGATCAGAGAGGGTGAGCATCAGGCTCGAGGGGTCAGAGCAGCAGACCTGCAGATTCTAACATCCCAACTTGTGGCAGATGTGGTCGAGGGCACACATGCTAGTTCTCGGCAAGTTCAGGTGCTTGTTACCAGTGTGGGTAGCCTGGGCACATGCTTAGAGATTGTCCAGTAGCGAGACAGGATCAAGTTGGGGGCCGAGTCCCAGCTTCTAGCTCATCAGCCCCGCCCGCATGCTCAGCACACCCGGGGGCATCTACTAGCACAACTGGCGGTCAGCGCTAAAATAGATTCTATGCTTTAGAATCCCGCCAGGAGCAGGAGGCCTCCCCGGATGTGTTCACTGGTATCTTACTAGTTTTTCATATTGATGTTTATGCTTTTCTAGATTCGGGGGATACCTTTTATTTTGTGATACCTTATGTGACCAGTAGCTTCGGAGTCAGTCCCGAAGTCTTGTTAGAACCCTTCTCAGTTCCTACTCTAGAAGGTGACTCAGTCATAGCAAGACGGGTGTATAGAGGTTGCCCAGTCTCAGTTCTTAATAAGGTAACCTCAACAGATTTGATAGAGTTAGCTATTACCGATTTTGATGTTATTATTGACATGGATTGTCTATTTCCATGCTATGCTTTAGTTAATTGTAGAACCCGAGTAGTAGAGTTCAAATTTTTGGGTAAGCAAGTCTTAGAATGGAAGGGTAGTTCATCTAAGCCTGTAGGTCGTTTCATTTCTTACCTTATGGTCAGGAAGATGATTTCTAAGGGTTCCATGTGTCATCTAGTTAGCGTTAAGGATGTTGAGTCCGAGACCCCGACTATCTAGTCAGTTCCAGTAGTACGTGAGTATTCAAAGGTCTTTCCTGATGATTTTCCAAATGTTCGTCCTGAGTAGGGAAATTGATTTCGGTATTGACCTTTTTCCCAGCATGCAGCCTATATCTATTCCTCCCAATAGGATGTCTCCAACTGAGCTAAAAGAGTTGAAAGAGCAGTTGAAGGACTTGTTAGATAAGGGTTTCATTAGACCGAGCAAGTCTCCATGGGGTGCACTAGTTCTCTTTGTCTGAAAGAAGGATTTGTCTCTTCACATGTGTATTGATTATCGGCAATTGAACAAAGTCACAGTCAAGAACAGGTATCCTTTGCCCGGGATCAATGATTTGTTTGACCAGTTTCAGGGTTCCAAGTGTTTCTTAAAGATAGATCTGAGGTTTGGGTATCATCAGCTCATAGATCGGGAGAGTGATATCCCGAAGACAACCTTCAGGACGCGGTATGGCCATTATGAGTTTGTAGTCATGTATTTTAGACTAACGAATGCTCCTGCAACTTTCATGGACCTAATGAATAGGGTGTTCAATCAATATCTGGACATGTTCGTGATAGTGCTCATTGATGACATCCATATATACTCTCGGAGCGAGGAGGAGCATGCCGCTCATTTGAGAGTAGTGCTCTAGACTCTCAATGATCATTAGTTATATGCCAAATTCATCAAGTGCGAGTTTTTGTTAAATTACATAGCATTTTTGGGCCATGTGGTATCAAGTGAGGGCATAAATTTGGATTCTCAGAAAATTGAGGAGGTGAAGAATTTACCTAGACCGGTGAATCCTTCAGATATTCAGAGTTTCTTGGGTTTAGCTGGCTACTATTAGAGGTTTTTTGAGGGTTTCTCATCTATTGCAGCACCTTTGACCTAGTTTACTTAGAAGAAGGTGAAATTCCAATGGTCGGAGGATTGCGAGAGGAGCTTCCAAGATTTGAAGACTCGACTCACTTCAGCACTAGTGTTGACCCTACCCAAGGGTACCAATGGATTCATGGGGCATTGCGATGCTTCAAGGGTCGAACTTGGGTGTGTGTTGATGCATCATGGGAAAGTTATAGCATAGGCCTCTAGACAGTTGAAAGTCCATGAGAAGAATTACTAACCCATGATATTGAATTAGACGTGGTGGTTTTCTCATTGAAGATATGGCAACACTATTTGTATGGGGTCCACAAGGATGTGTTTACGGACCAGAAGAGCTTACAATATGTATTCACGCAGAAAGATCTCAATCTTTGGCAAAGGAGGTGGTTGGAGCTACTCAAGGACTACGATATGAGTGTCCTTTACCACTAGGGTAAGGCTAATGTGGTAGCTGAAACCCTTAGGAGGCTCTTTATGGAGTGTTTGTCCCATGTGGATGAGGGAAGGAAGGTGCTGGTGAAAGACGCTCACCGACTCGCAAGATTGGGAGTTAGGTTGGTCGACTCAACCCATGGCGGTGTTGTTGGTTAGAATGGATCTGAATCGTCCTTGGTGACTGATTAGAAAGCTAGACAAGATGAGGACCTGATTTTGGTAAGGTCGAAGGAAGTCATTCAATGTCAGAAGGGGGAGGTCTTCTCCCAAGGGGGAGATGGGGTGCTTTGGTACTAGGGTCACCTATGTGTTCCAGATGTCAATGATTTGAGGATTCGAATGATGCATGAGGCTCATGGATCCAGGTATTCTATCCATTTTGGTGCAACCAAGATGTACAGTGACTTACGGGAAATATATTGGTGGAATGGCATGAAAAAGGATACTCCAGAATTCATATCCAAGTGTCTGAACTGTCATCAAGTAATGGTTAAGCATCAGCAATCGGGAGGTGTACTTTAGGATATCACCATTCCCACTTGGAATTTGGAAGTAATTAATATGTATTTCATCATAGGTCTTCCTCATACTCATCGACACTATGATTCTATTTGGGTCGTGGTAGATAGGTTGACCAAGGATGCACATTTTTACCGGTCAAAACTATGGATTCGTCGGAGGATTATGCCAAACTATATATCCAGAAGTTGGTCCGATAACATGGGGTGCCCTTATCTATCATTTTAGATTGAGGTACTCAATTTACCTCTAGGTTTTGGAGGTCATTTGAAAAAGGGCTTGGTGCACAAGTTAAACTTAGCACAACATTTTACTCGCAAACGGATGGTAAAGTGGAGCTGACAATTCAGACCCTCGAGTACATGTTGAGGGCATGCATGATTGACTTCAAAGGTGGCTGGCATGATCACTTGCCACTAATCATGTTTTCTTACAATAACAATTATCACTATAGTATTCAAATGGAACCGTTCGAGGCTCTTTACGGGTGGAGATGTAGATCGCCCATCGGATGGCTTGAGGTTGGTGAGGTAGCTATGATAGGGACAGATTCGGTTCATGAGGATATGGTGAAGGTTCAGTTGATAAGAGACAGGTTGAAAACTGCCCAAAGTCATCAAAAGTCCTATGAGGACGTGAGAAGAAGAGAATTAGAATTTGAAGTCGATGACTGGGTGTTTCTGAAGGTATCTCCCATGAAGGGAGTGATGTGGTTTGGAAAGAAAGGAATACTTAGTCCCCGCTATGTTGGCCCCACCGAATTGTGTGGAGAATAGGCAAGGTGGTATGAGTTGGAGTTTCCCTCAAAGTTATCTTTCGTGCATCCTGTTTTTCATGTATCGCTTTTGAAGAAATGTTTGGGAGGTCCAGCTCTGGTAGTCCCGGTGGACAATATTGGTGTGAAGGATAGCCTTAGCTATGAGGAGGTTTCACTAGAAATATTAGATCGTCAGGTTCGGAGGTGAAGAAATAAGGAAGTAGATTCAGTTAAAGTGTTATGAAGGAATTAGCATGTTGAAGGCGCTACATGGGAAGTCGAAGCGGATATGAAGGCTAAATACCCATATTTATTCTCTACAGGCTCAGTTCCGAACTAAGGTATCAGTTTTTCTCTATGATTCTATTTAGTTTCATGTTCATATCATGTGTTCAAGTTTATTTTATGTGTATGGATGTTTATGTGAAGCATGAAATCAGTTTAGTTATGTGGTATGAATCGGAGGTAGTCGTTCTGTTAGTTTTCGGTTTAAATGATCAGTATTGGGGTGTAATGATTGCATTTCTTTGCTTTTCTACTTGTTTCCAGCATTCAAGGATAAATGTTCCCAAGGGGGGAGATATTGTAATACCCCGAAAGTGCCTACTATTAGACCTGGGATAAAAATTTAAAGTTGGCTGAAAAGCTGGGAAATGTCACAGGACGGACAATGTAACGACTCGTGGTTGGGAACCACGGGTCGTTGTTAGCAGTCGTGGTTGGTATGTGAACACTGGCAGTCGGGGATACCACGGGTAATCCAATGACTCATCATGAGATATGATGACCCGTGGTCACCAGTCGTGGTTTGGGTTGCCAAATTTCCAGTTGACTTGACGGATGGACCACGACACATTGGAGGCAACCACGAGTTGTGGTGAGGCTCGGTGTGGAAGTTCAGAATTTTTCAAGGAGCTAGCAACGGCAAATCTAACGACCCATTAGAAGGAACTACGACTCGTCCTATGGAGTCATGGCTAGAATCCAAAGTTAAGTGTTTGGCAGTGCAGGCAACGGACTATACCACGAGTCGTGGTAGCATCCAATGACTCGTAGGTACACCCATGGGATCAATCAGTGCAGGTTTTCAAGGTGATTTCGTTAAGGGTATTTTCGACCTTGCTATGCTCTAGGGCACTACACTACGTCGTTTTATATATTTTTAGGGGCATGATAAGATAGGTTAAGTCCCACTAAGTATACTCATTCCCATGAATGCAAACTAACAATATTTTATAGAGATCAAGCATAGTTTAAAGCTCTTCTCCATCAATTCTCCGTTGGACATTCAAGGAACTTTGAAATCTGATCTTACCCAGGTACGCAGGGTTATAAATGGGTGGTTTCTTCCACACCCATGCCCGATCCCTCTCTAAAAAGTATGAAATTCCATGATTTATCTATGGGGGTTTTACCTAAATGTATGAATTATCCATTTTTACACATGGGTATGAGTTGATTATGATTCTAAAGAATGGGAAATTTTTATAATGATTTCAATTAAAAAATTTATTTCTAGTCTTATGAATTTTAAAGCCCATTAATGAGATGTTCATGAAAACTGAGGTTTGTGATGTATAGGTGATAATGATGAGATATTATGATTAAAAGCATGATTTGAAGCTACCCATGTTTACAATTATGTTGTCGATGAGAATTGAGTATTTCTAAGTATGATAAAGCTTTGGGCAATGCCCGCATGTTAAGTATGAATGATGATTTATTCGAATTAAGCTTACCATATTGTTTTGGAGGGAAGACTCCCAATTTTATACTCTTAGCTTGTGGTATGTTTTGAGTTAAGTCTTCCAATGCATAGCTTCCCACATGGTTTTGGAGCAAAGGCTCCCCATTATGTTTTCAACTTGTGGTATGTTTTGAACTAAAGCTTCTTATATACATGATTTCGTATTTCAGATATTTTTTTATTATTGAGCTTCGTTAATAGATGATGTTGAGCTTTGTTATATACGATGTAGAGCATATACATATTTTTTTGGGAGTAGTGTCTAACACCGAGTAGGCTAAGGGTCGATCACCCTATGCCTCAAAACTATGCGCCAATGTAGGTCTATACTGTTATATATATTAATGGCCCATGAGCTTGATATCGATATCATGGTAGTGTCCTTAGCCCTTGCAAGTCTTTGGACGAATCTGCCCACTTGGGTTTAATAGTCAAAACCACGTAAACTCTATCGTGGTATATCGGTTAAAAGACGAGTCTACCATTGTTCCTCATGATTTCAGATATGCATATTCATTACCTATGAGAGTTATGTAAATGCATGTTCTCAAGAAGGTTTGACTCAATGTTCAACTTTTACTTATAAATGTCAGAATTAAGCTTTAAGTCAATCGATTCAGTTATGATGTTATGAAGTTATGTTACGTAATGTTATTAGTAGATTCAGTCAATCGATTCGGGCCACTACTGGAGTACCATAATAAAGAGTGGAGCCTAGATCTATTAGAGCATAAACTAAGTGAGAACAAACATATAGCATACCTGTCACAACATCAGGTGATGACTCTAACTCCTGTTGTCTCGGCAGTGCACACGTGTGATCCTGACCGCTACCCGAACTAAACGCCACTGGTCTACCTCAGCCTCTACCGGTTGGAGTTGAGGGCCTACGTCCCGCAGAAGGTGTTGGGGCATATGAACCTGCTGAGGATTTATTCTGCAGGTCCTGAAAACCCTGGTGTCTAGTCGAAAAATCCCTCATTATATGACCCTCCTGTCCACAGGAATAAAAGGCGGTGGAACCATACCTGCACCACCCCAAATGTGGCCTATGACAGGTACTGGAATGTGGTACCACTGGTCCCATTCGATGTGGCCCCCTAAACTGTAGTGAGCCTGACGCTCGTGAACTTTTTTCGGGACCTGACTATCCACGATGATATAATCTGCTGCACTGATGCTGGTGAAACAGGGGCCTAGGTAGCCTACCTGACAAACGAGGCCTGGGCCCACCGTGAAAGTCTGGCTGAAAATCTGTTGGTCCAGACCTCCGACACTGCTCCTGACCTGCCCTATCAATCAGTTACTGACGCTATCTGAGTTCCTCTATGTTCTAAGAAAAGGCCTGAATCTGTGAGATATCTGTGATACAAACTTCCACATATTCTGGTGTAAGTCCCATAATGAACCTGTATACCCTGCCTGGCATGGTATCAATAGATGTAGGCATATATCTTGCCAGGGAATCAAATCATAACGAATATTCTCTTACACTCATTCTGCCCTATTCCAGATGTAAAAACTGCTCTACTCTGGCCTGCTGGACCTCTCAGGGCAAGTAGTAATCGATGAAAGCTTCACAAAAGCTAGGCCACGTAGGTGGGGGTGCATATCTGCCTCGGGATATTTCCCAACTCTCGTACCACAAAAGTACTATCTCTTGCAATAAAAATACTACTAACTCAACTGATTCTGTGTACGAGGCATACATGACCCTGAATATCCTCTGTAGCTAGTCTATGTTGTTCTGGGGGTCCTCTCTATGGTCTGTCCCTGTAAACGGTGGAGGACTCAAAGCAAGGAACTCGCGGGCTATCGAACTCCCTGTCCCCTCAGTGGGCTCAACAACAGCTGGTATTACTGGCTGAGGCTGATGCTGGGCAACCATCATCTGGACCAAAATGTAAAATGCACCCCTGAGCTCCTGATCCGATGGTACATGAATGGCTGGGGGTGGTACTGGTATATCTAGTTCCCTAGAGGGCTCTTGGTGCGACAGTGAGTACTGGGGAGATAGAGGTGATGTCTCCTTGTCGCCCTCAAATCGGGTTGACTCTGACCGGGGCCCCTTAAAAGTTCCCTCTCCTGCCACAACATCCAACTCTCGATCAGTCGTGGTCTGTCATGCGTTAGATATTTCTCTGTAAATAGGTAGAATAATGTAAGCTTATCGAGTTACCTTATACATCACATCTCTATAGCACGACTGGAGGAGAAAGAAGAGTAACCACACAATTATGCCTCGTAGCCTCCTGTCTATAAAATGTGGTGCATAACACACCCATAGAAAGGACTCCACTCAACAGGGCTTGCAGACTCCCTGGGATACAACCTTCTTTGATACCAAGTTTGTCACACCCCACCTTGCGAGGCATGACTGGCACCTAATTCCATACTAGGATCTAAACTAACCTGACAGGGATTATGCACCTCTGTTGCATGCCTACACTTCATATCAAGAAAACAACGAGCTATATCTTGGCTATAAACACAGCCTCCGGCTGACCAGGCCGCATAACCACCTGTAGAAAGGAAACAGCCAACCAACAACACACAATAAAGGGATCCCATGCTGGCCGACGAGACCATCATTTTGTCTAGTATGCAAAATCAAAACAGATAGTAATAACCATGCCATAGCAGACAAAGCTGCTAACTAAAATTTAAACTAAGCCCCACATGGCCATCACACAAAATAAACATACATAGACCCCACACGGCCAACAACGAAACCAACAATTGAGAATTTGTAGCCTGCAAGCCTCTAAGAGTGGAATAATGGTCAGGATAGAGCCCCGACCTACCCATATACTATACAACAAGAGCAAACCTTCTAATCCTCAACCCCGGAGAAAATGAGCTGATTAGACTACTGACTCGACTAATGACTAGGGAGGTCCTGAGTCGCGCCTATCCTCACTTGCAGGCAAGTAATGCAGTGCCCTAAAGATGGGCGTTAGTACAATATATACCAAATATGTAAGGCAGTAAAATAATAACTAAATGAAAGCTAATAAAACTGAAGTAATCAAGGAGAAGGAGAAGAATTTAACCTAAGTAATCTCACAATCTGGAAAATATGATTAACAAGTATATGTACAAACAAGAACCTAACCGGGCCCCCATAAGCCTAGAAGGTACATACAACATAGAATAACCTACTTGGGCCCCTATAAGCCCTGGCAAGTACAAATAATGCACACTCCTCCTATCTGGCTATTAAAGATTCATACACATACTGTAACTCAGGAATACTAGTCCTCTGAGGTTGTATCTAAGCCTGATAGGCTCCTATAGCTGTGTCTGTGTCTGAGTCATCTGGGCTGGACCTTGAGCCTTCACTCATCTGAGGGTCATGGTGCTACTGCCACATAAAGGAGTCTTGGGGTAACTGGACCTCAATACAACCCTCATAGCCTCAATCTGGTCCCTTGGTACGTCATGTTGCTCCTGTGAGCATATGGGTATCTCAATACGGCACTCACAGCCCCAATCTAGTCCCTTCAGACATCATACTGCTCCTACGAGCATACCCCTATAGGCAACAAAACATCCAACAACCCAAACATCATGTGCAGAAGCCAAGCTAACTAGGGTTAACTCTGACGAGGGTTACTATGTTATCGTTGTTGTCTTACTCTAGAGCACTATAGGTAACCAGGTCATACTGCCTTTACGACAAACATAACTTGCCAAAAGGATAGCCTTAACATACCTTATTTGATGATTTCTGGGCACTCGAACAATTCCAACCTGAAGTCAGTAATTTCACATATTTGCATCCCTCACGCTTAGAAAATGAGGCGATTTCAATACTAACAATCAGCAATTAACAATTTCTTTTAATAGAATTATCTATAACTTCAACTTTGATTAGTTCAGCCGAAAACTCGCCAATTCTCGACAATTTAGAAGGAAGAATTGCTTACCTCTTGCCTATAGCCTCTTAGGACTCAATTTAAAGTAAATTCGGCAACCTTTACTTGGTGGGGTTCCGACTCACTGAGTGAATTTTCACGAAATAACTCCGGGTGATGCTTCTCGTGGGCATAGAACTCGTTACCCAAAATTAATTTGCGTTTGGACGGCATTTGATAACGTAATTTGACAGAAGTTTGATGAACATAGCATGCTTCCTCTAATTTTTGGTCATGGGTTCATTTGATAATGAATTAAAATTAAACAATGAGGGCTTATATAGGGATACGGTCGTGGCCTAGGGGCGCCTCGTGCCGCGCTTCCCAGGGCGCCAGTATGCCTGCTGGTGTGTTGCGCTGGCCCTTCGCGGCTTGGCCTCGCCCCACCCTTCTTCAAGGGCTCTTCCCGCATGCGTCAAACTCTCATTATTCTTCACAAATCCACGCGCACGCACACTAACCTCCAACATCTTATGGGGTGTAACAAATAGGGATTATAAGATGATGCAAAAATGCTCACTCTCTCAAAGACATTAAAGTGTACACACATTGAATTATACGCTTTCCCTTCATGTAACTCGCCACTAATGTAGACTCGCCAAACATAGAATTACTAAGCACTTGCGGGTCATAATGTAGGATGTAGGTGAGGGTAGGATATCATTTAGTTGAAGTGACTAGCACCTCCCTAACGCTCTTGTGACATGAATCAACATCCTGCTTACAAGATGGGGTCAACATCACCTTATCTATCATTTTCACAATCCCAAATTTATCCCAAGAACAACCTATTCGAATGCTTAAGCTGTCGGTGCTACCTCGCATTGAAGCTCATTCCTCTTTTTCCTTTTTGGCACACTCCCAAGCATAGGCTTTTGCATACATCATATTTCATTTTCTCATACTCCCCAAAATCTTGGGCTTTAAACCCCCATTATTCTTTTATCACTAGCAATTAGGGATGAATGGGTGCAAAAGTATAGGATACAAAAATCATTTAATGCTTGTAATGTGATTTCCATGAAAAAGGCTTAAGGCTCAAAAATTGGTTAGCTAGGATCAATGTTAATGGAAGGCCTTGTTTTCTATGAAGTGACTATCCAAAAAGGGTCTAAGGTCATATTTCAAGCTCAGCTACATTTAGGATTTTGCCTTGAAGCACATTCAGGAAAAGTTCTAGACGATATGCATACATAATAATCAAGAAAAAACCTTACCACACAAGGCATCACACACCATGGAGTTTTAGCTATTCGCAAGATCAATTTAAAAGGGCATGACTTTTGCCAAACTATTTTGAGTTTTGCACACTTATTTTGTAAATCAAGAAGCCAAACAAAAAATGTAGACATCATGACAAGAGAATGCTCTTTTTCAAATTCATTTGTCCCTTTGTTCTCAAAATTCACATTTCTTAGGCCAAGTAAAAAATTTTGGTGGTGCCACTCAAAATGGGTGCAACATGGACTCAAAATGATAACTAAAAGCTGGCATTTTCCCTTAAGAAACTCGCCTCTCAATCCATCATAAGAAAATATCACCCGGTTCAACACAAAAATAAAAGATAAGAAAATTTTGCTTCTAGAAAAAGAATCGTGGTATGAAGAAAACCATCGAAATTTATTTACTAACAACTATTTACAAAAGCGATTGCAACGCACAGCTAGTAAAACAACTAGAGTATAAAACTTTCTCGGTAATGGCAACTCACATCATTAACACAACAAAAAAATAACGCCCGACAAGGGACAAAAGTTAAAATCAATATAAAACAGGACCGACAAGGGCATTCATTCATCTAAATCAAATTATTCAAAAAGAAACAAGCAAAACAAGGGCAATAATATCCCACCAAAAGAAGCCCAACAAGGTCATCAACATAAAAAGCATCCCACCCCCAACTAAAATAACATTGTCCCCAATGTTATCAAATAAAGGAAAAGGGGGTAAAGACTCCCTACCAGCTACTCCTTATCATCATTCTGCTATGCTGCATCGACACTAGAACCTATGCTGCCCCTTTGAGAGTGAGTTGTGCCCAAGGACTCTAATATTACATTCTGCAACCCCGGAGAGACAGTGGCATCCTATTATTCTTGCTCAGCCTCCTCATTCTCCTCTGAATCCCTAAGCAACGAATCAATTGGGCTTTGCATGGTGTGTGGGGCGTCCATATCTTTGTCCAAAAAGCTTAGGTCACCACTGGACATGGGGGACTTGCCCTTTAGCTCTCTCGTATCAGCCCGAAGAGATGCCACTGCTCCCTCAACCACATCAACTCCACAGCACAACTTGTTTAGGTTGTCAAAGACATCCTTCATCGTGTTTTTCATCGATCTCTGGATAAGGGCTGGTAGATTTTCAGCCATCTTTGAAAGTTGATTTTCATAGGAGTGGGTCATATTGGCTAGCTTCTGAAGCTCACTAGGTTTGGAGGATGGCGGTGGTGGTGAAGACCATAGAGGTGGAACCTCTTTAGAAGAATGTCCTAATATTTTTGGAGTAGGCTCATTGAGGCATTGCGCAAATGAGGCATTATCAATGTCATATGTTGTGGAATCCTTAGGGATATCCAAATATTGCATTCTCCTCTTTCTTTTTCTGGAGCATCCGCATCTCGCTTCTTGTCAATATCAATAACTCTAGTAGTGGAGATAACATGGTCCTCAGAAAAATATGAGACCACTGCTCTAGCACAAAATTAGCTAGTCAGCACTTGGAAGGGATTGGAGAGAGCCGGCTGCCGAGCCTTCTTTTTGATTTGCACTGCGACCACTTCCCTAAAATTTCCATGCACCCTTTACATAATGTAGGGTATTAGAATGGAAGCCTCTAAATGTACTTTTTGATCATTTTTGGATGGCTCGAGGACAGAGCAAACTAGATCCAACCACAACTTAACTTCAAAATGAAGATCCTGCCTCAAAATTTCACCACCAAAAGTGGCCATGTGGCACCCATTGAAGTTGGTTTCCCTTTGTAGCAATCTGCTCTGAGAACTCATTCCCAAGAATTGGCTTTGCCCAATAAAGAGAACTGATGGCGTTCGAGGTGATATCAATTTCTTTACCCTGGACCATGACAGATGAAATATTTTCGGGAACTCATCTACCCTTCCCAAGTGATTAATTGAATCTTGCCTCGCTTGATAGGAGATGTATAACTTGACCACAAGTTTTGGATAATAACCCACAGGAGCATCCAGGAATGTGTGCCACTCTCCTTCAGCGAACTGTTTGTAGATATTGGGAAACTCCTGACACAACCCAACTATGTTGAAGCGCTTCTCTCGTGTGAATGACCAGTTCTGTTATTTGATAATGTAGGGCTTCATTCCGTGCACACAAAATAGGAGACTATCCTTATTGTTAGCAGGGACTTGAGCCTCTGTGCTTTTTCCTTTTCCTTTGCTTTTACCTTTGCTAGAGGCTGGAGCTTTCCCTTTCATTGGGCGCCAGATGAAGACTTTTTCTTGTAAAATGATGTGAGTGCCACAAAACAAAGACAAAACTCTTTTTTGTACTTTTCTAGTAGAGAAGAAAATAAAAACAATATATACTAGGCTATGAAAAGAAAAAGAATTAGATTACAAAAGAGGAAGAAGTTGCAATGCGTAGACTGTCTGTGTCTATGAGTCACCTGTGCTCCACAGCTTAAGGCTACGGCGCGCAGATGCATAGCAGGCACAAAGCAAAATCACTAGCAGTATCTTGGCCATATGTATTTCATCTTTGTTTCACAGATGAAGATCTATGCCGCACAGGTGCAATGCAGGTGTCAGGCAGTGAGCCTGTAGCTCACTACCTCTACCTGCGTTGAACCTGCATTTTGTGAGCAATATCTGCGGTACGCATATGCTGAATAGTGCCTTAACCCTCAGGTCACAAGTATTCAACTTAATTGTCAAGTCATATTTGAGCAATCAAAGTCTAATAGGTAATCATACTTTCTCGAAGGGCAAACTAACAATAGCAACATCCTATTGACCACAACAACTACTCAATGACTTTTATGAAGAAGGAAATTACCCTATCGATCATCGGGAAATGTTGAGTCACCATCTTTAGTACCACTATAAACATGAATTTATTCAAAACAACCCAACACACTCACTAGGCCTGCTCACATTCTATCAAAATTGACAAGAATAACCAACTGCCCATCAAAATTTATCAACATTACCACACAATAATGATGCAATGAGTATTTTTTCTTAAGAAAGACGTCACTCAATCCATCATCGGGGAAAATCAATCATCAAAATAAAATCGGTTACTCCGATTGCACCCCTAACTACACCTCATGGCCTAAATTATAAAACTAACAAGCAACATCACATGAAGTATAAATTTTTCATACAATTCAATTTAAACTCAACCCACATATACCCATTAAAAACTGGATACAAGATAAACATAAAGAACACACATTGGGGAAATGGGGGAAGTGCCATATTCATCAAAGAAGATTAATACTCCACAAAAAATAAAAATAGAAATGTAAGTATAATAGAATACCAAAATAGAGTAAGGAGAATGGATAGTTGAAAATTGAAGTGATGACGTCCAAATCTACTCCTCGCTAGGAGAGAGTGTACATGGTCATCGCAATATAATATACCCAACTCGTGAGTTGGGGTCGAATCCATAGAGAATGAAGATTGATAGCAATGAAAGTCATTTATCAAATTGAATCAAATAGCATCATTGTATTAAAACTAGAAAAGTAAATATTGGGGGTTGTAACATCACACTATGGATTCAAATTCAATCAACAAAACAAGGCAACCAACTTCGAAGTAACAATATGAGCGAATAGTAGGGGCGTTCTAATGACGGGGCATTGATAGGATTGGGGTTAACTGGAAAATCAAAGAATTACTTACAAACATAAATATTCATGGACACGGCAATACCTGATGATTTTCAACCACTTGGATGCCTTTTGCCTCGGGTTTTCTTAAACCCTAAGGTCCCATACACATCAACCAGTACTACTTGGGTAAGAATTAAACTCTCTCTAGCCTCAATTCCTTTATGGGTGTATGAAAGTGGGTATTGGCTATCTCTATCCGAATTCCACACAATCAAAACCCAAATACCCACCATTATTTTCTCACCCATATCATATTCCTTTTTTTCAAGCAATAATAGGATAAGTGAACACAATCCGTACTTGCAATTATAGATATTCCAATTATAATTTAGAGAAAAAATAGATTTATGCTAAGTAAGTAATTCTACGACTAAACTACCAACACCCCAATCCATTTTAACCCCTATCATGCACACACCCCTAGCAAGAGTTTTAGCTACTAATAGATGAAGAATACGAAATTATATCAATAAAGGAACTAATATCATTCATCATCAAGAAGAAACTTCATGCTCAATTTGTTCTTCAATGGAGTTTTATCTTACAAAGATAAAGAAGATGAAGGAAAAAACTCTCACTTCTCTCTATCTTTCTCTCTCTCTAAAATTAAATACAAAACTAACTATGCAATAGAATGGAATATTCTTATCTTCACAAAATGTGTACAAAAAAGAGGGTAAACCTGCTCCTCTTTTCTTGTGCTGGACAATTTTACCCCTTTGATGACAACCTCACTTGTGCGGCACCTGTCTTTGGGAGGTGCCCATCCGTGAGGCGCAAGTTGATCACAACTTTAGGCCAGAAGGTCCAGTCATGGTTTTACATTTGCACCTATTTTCCACAGGTGTTCTTTCAACTTCAAAGTCGTGTTTTCTTGCGTTTGGCCTGCATTTTTACAGGTGTCATCCTACGAAACGAAGGTCCTCTTCTTCCAGTACCGTGCTTTCTATTTAATTTCTTATCTTTATCTATTGAAATTGAATACTTGTAAAAATAAAAATGAAAGGGCATAAAACCTTCCTAAATGACTTGAAAACCAAGCAAAAGCTCATGTTTAAAAGCCTAATGAGTTGGTAAATTACCAACTCATTAGCAAGTTTCACAAAAAATGGCTGTGGTGATGGTGCTGACCCAGCTCTGCTACCATGGTGTGGTGTGGTTTATAATGGGAGAAGAGAGAAAATGGTGAGATTTATAGTTGAAGAAGGTGGGTGGTTATATGGAGTAAATGGAGAGTAGTTGCGGAGTTGATGGGTGGTGAAAATGGAGGTTGAGGGCTAAAAATCAAGATTTTGGGATATCGGAGAGAAGGTGGAAAGTGGCGGGTCGCGAGCTGGGTCAGGTTGGTCAAACAGGTTGGTAAACATTTTAACACCATTTCATACCTGCGCCTGCGCTACATATGCAGCCACAGATTGAGATCTGTGAGCTGCATGTCCAACGCATGTGCAATTCGGATGCACCAGTTCACTGCATGTCCAACGCATGTGCAATTCGGATGCACCAGTTCGCTGCTAGGGACCTGTGTTACAGATGCGTGCCGCAGGTACTCATCTGTGTTTCACAGATGAAGCATAGGTCTCCTTTTTTTAAACAATCTACTTCCAGGTATTTTGGACCAGACCTCTGTTGTATCTGTATTCTGAAGATTTGAATCTGCCTTTCACAGGTCCGATGCATACGTTCCACTCTGCTTCTTTGAACTTTTTCTACAATCCAATATCCTACAACAACAAAAACAACAAAAAGTTTAAGTAAAAGGAAATCTAAAGACCCTTGGGCTACTCCCAAGAAGCACTTTATTTAACATAGCGGCTCGACGATATCACCTCAATTGTCAACATGGGTCCAGAGGCTCAACCTTCTCATAAAGGACCTCCTCAGACTCTTCCCTAGCATCAATCACAGCCATAACCCTACACTCATCCATGGGATTCATTGTCTTACACACATTGAATATAGCCTCATCGCTAACGAATCGAACCTTGAGTTCACCGAACTCCACATCCACGAGAGCAAGTTCGGTGGCCAAGAACGGGCACCCTAAGATAATTAGAACCTTAAAGTCTACATCACAATCCAACACCATGAATTCCGCTGGGAGTATGAATATTTCAACTTTCACTACAACCATAAAGATAATTCACACTGGACGTTTGATGGATCGATCAACCACATGCAATTGCATAGGGGTAGGCTTTGGATCTCCCAAAACCTAAATTCTTGAATATCACTAGGGGAATAAAATTGATACTTGCCCCCAAGTCACATAAAGCCTTTTTGAACAAATATACCTCAATGGTGCAAAGGATTGTGAAAGCTCCTGGATCATCTCTTTTTGGGGCTAAATAGCTGGCCACGACCGCACTACAATGATATGACACCTCTACTATGCCCATATCAATTACGTTTTACTCTTTCAACAGCTCCTTCAAGAACATTGCATAACCGACATCTGTAACAGAGCATCTACCAATGGAATGCTTATGGACAAATTGCTGAACATATCATGAACTTCTTAAACTGGTTGTGCACTTTCTTTTTCATCTATCAATGGGGATAAGATGGTTGGCCTTTAGGTAGTGAGCCTTTAAAAATTGGGGCGTCCTTGCCTACTTCATCATCACTCTGTAACACCCCAAAAAATTCCTAGACCAAACTAAGACTAAGCATGAAAAGATAAAAAATTTTATCTCATGACAACTCAGACGACGAGTCATTGTCAGCACCAATGATCCTTTGTATGAGTCATTGTTACCTCTGCAAGTTTTCATTTAGGAACCAACGATACATGGAATGACCCGTTATAAGGAGTAACGAGTCATTATGCCGCTTATTGTTACTTAGTACAGAAACCTATCAGACCTTCCCCAGAACCAACTAGTGGGAAAAACGACTCGTGGTTCTGACCAACGGGTCATTATTTCCACCCATTTCCTAAACCAGCAATCCCTCAAATCAAGGTAGTGGTGATGACGGGCAATTACCACGACACGTGGGTTCTACCAATGAGTCGTTATGTTGTCCGTTAGTCGGAGTCCAAGATTTGTTCGAAACCCTGCCAGTGTTCAAAAGAGGAATCAATGACCCGTTGGTTCACCGAAAGAGTCGTGATTCCCTCCCATGGTCCATTTCTAGCAAGCTCAGATTTCAGACCCAGGACTAACTATTGGCCCCAAAGGTTCTAGTCACAACGAACGACCCGTTGTGTGACTCGTTGGATCCCAACGGGCAGCTTTTCTGACTTTCTCTCGGGGCATTTTTGTAACTTCCAGCTATTTTAATCCCTAAACTGTCATTTTGGGCACATTTAGGACAAATTTATAGGGGATTGATCGACTTAATCCCTCTCATTCCTCTCAACTCATAATTTTCAAAACGTAGAAGTCCCAGGCAGACATTGCAGAGCTAAGTTAGGGCTTCCAGCTTTCTTAAAACTTCTCCAAGTTTCTTCCCAAGGATTCTACCCCAGGTATGTGGGAATTCAAAAAGGGAATTACTCTTCCCTTGGGCCCCAAAAACCCTTTTATAACTCCTTATTAGTTCTAGCCTGGATTATAAAAAATAGGGTTAGTTTTCAGTAAGATTAAGAATATTTCTTGTGGACTGTAATTCTTGTGATTTCTTACATTGTTTTCGCTACTTATAAAGCATGTTGTTACTCTCTTCATGAAATATTGTTCTAGCCCTAGTTCTATTAATACAGTAATCTGGGTCTTGTAAAATTGTCTAGGTATAAATGTTGCTTGACTTTGTTAGCTCTTGAGTTCCTCCCATGTTGTTACCATCACATGTGTTCACAATCAGTTTTAATGCTAATCCAGTCTGAGTCGTTAATTAGCCTTTTCAGTATCTTTCAGTAAGTCAGCTGATCAGTTTAATGATAGTTAGTTCTTGAGGAGTTCAGTAATACTCCCTAGCTTTAATTATCAGATTGTTTGTTATATGATTATGACGCTCCCAGCTAAGCAGCTCTGGCCAGTCTTAGAACACTACCTTTAAATTATAAAGTCCTACAAACTCTTAGGTTACTTCCAGATAAGTATTCGTGACTTAGTCTAGGGCATCAATTTTGAGTTATCAGTTTAGTAGCTAATTTAGGACTATCTAGTGGGAGTAGGAATTAACACTGAGTGGCCGGGGTTTAGCGCACCCAGGTTCCTAGAACTACGTTGCCACTATTGGTTTTAGCACAAGTGAGCCTCAGAGTTGTGATCACCCAGCTTAGCTACTATACTCTAGCAAGGTACAGTGGGCTCTCACCGATGGGGTGTATACATCGGACTCCATGGTTATATGTCGATTATAGACTCTCCCACTTGTCAGTATAGTTCACTTCATCTCAGTCTCAATTTAGCTCAGTCCAGTCAGTTAGATTCAGGACATGTTTATGACCGTCAGTCAAAGACTAGATTGATCTTATTACAGTTGTAGCCCAGCTTCTACCAGCGCTCAATATAAGTCGGTGATTTCATGTTATTTCAGTAAAGTTTTCTTATTTCCATGCTTTATGTATATCTCACTTACTTAGTACATTCAAAGAACTGATGCATAATTTCTATGTTGTATCGTATTATGATATAGGTGTAGATTCTTAGTCACAACATTGTCAGTAGTTTCCTCCGACGATTTCAGAAGTAGTGTTATTGGTGAGTCCTCATCTCCGAGGACTAGGTTTTACTTTATTCAGTTCAGTTTCCTTTGAGTTAAACGTCAGAGTTAGTTGGGGGTTTGTCCCAACAGCTCTTCAGTTCTTTGGATGGCTTTCAAACACAGTGTTGTTCAGTTTGTTTTGCAGTTTTTTCATACTTTCAGTATCTTATCAAACATGTATCTTTTTGAAAAGTTTATTTATTTATATTTACTCTTTTCAAAATAATATTTCTTGAATAGTTAGTTTTGCATAGCTTCCGCTTATGTTTAAACCAGTACACCAGTGCGATGCTAAGCCATGGGTTCTCTTACGGCAATTTCTGGCTCCAAGTATTGTATCTCGTCTAGGGTGAAAACTTTTTTCATGACAAACTTTGTATCAAAGCACTACGTTTAGAGTATCCTAGGATGTTTGAAAGCCACGTCATGTAGAGTCCTTTTCATAGGTGTGAAACGCACCACAGTTATGAGGAGGAGGCTACAAGGAATTCTTATGAAATGTCCCTTTTGTTGATACTCTTTATCGTGCGTTGAGCTTAATCCAAGAAATGTCCTCCTAACTCATGCTCTATTTGTTTCAGTGAAAATATGCTTCCAAAATGCGAAAATGGAAAGAGTGTTGGCAATGCAAACCGACCTGCCCCACTAGCAGCCCCACAGGACGAACTAATGTCCTCTGCAAAATTTCAAATGGCGATTCAGCTGTTAGCTTGGACTGTGACAAACCAAGTGGTTCTAGTGAATGTGAATTTATATGTAGTAGCTGCCAGGGTTTAGGACTTCATGCGAATGAACCCCCTAGCTTTTCATGGATCTAAGATGGGAGAGGACTCGCAGGAGTTTATGGATTAGGTGCGGAAGATCACCCGTATTATGGGTGTTAGTTCTGTAGGGAGTACCTATCTGGCTGTCTACTAGTTGAAAGGGGTGGCTCAGATTTGGTACAACCAGCGAAAGGAAGGGAGGCTAGCTGAAGCGGGATCAGTAGAGTGGGATGAATTCTCTACAGCGTTTCTCGACAGATTTTTTCCTCGGGAATTGAGGGAGGCCAAGGTCACTAAACTCATAAATTTGAGAAAGGGTAACGTATAGTGGAAGAGTATGCAGTGGAGTTTACTTGAATATCGTGGTATGTGTTCGTCCTCGAACAATACTCTCACATCTCATGCAATTTAACCCCACACATAGCATACTTTGGCTCGACAATTCAAGCTATGGTTATACCGATTATTTACTATAGCAAATCATCAAGAAAACATGCATAGTCTCATCAATACAATGACATTCACCACATTAAGACCT
>JACEIK010011756.1:1033-15466 GCA_018107945.1 Datura stramonium | reverse complement strand
TCAAAAGTAACTAGACAGCATGGTGGCCTTGTCGGCCCGCATAGGTTCCCTTATGTTGATGTGGTTCTGGTTAGCTGTTGTGGTTGTACAGGTGGCTATAAGCCTAGCCAGCCGGGGGCTGTATTTACAACCGCTATATAGCCCGCTGATTCCGTGAATCAGAGTTAGAGCCAGCCAGGCACCAGAAGTGCTTAGGCTCAATAGTTTAGCAGTTCAGGTCCTAGTAGGGCACCAGGTGTCAGTCATACCCCCAAAGGAGGGGCGTGACAGTTCTCTCCATATGTGTATCAATTGTCGGCAATTGAACAAGGTCACCGTCAAAAACAGGAATCCTCTACCCAGGATTGATTATTTGTTTCACAAACTTCAGGGTGCCAAGTGCTTTTCAAATATAGATCTCAAATCCAGGTATCATCAGCGCAGAGTTCGGGAGAGCGATATCCTAAAGACAGCCTTCAGGACGCGGTATGATCATTATGAGTTTGTATTATGTCTTTTGAACTAAAAAATGGTCCTTCAGCTTTTATGGACATGATGAATAGGGTATTCAAGCCATACCTGGATATGTTCGAGATTGTATTTATTGATGACATCTTGATATACTCTCGGGGCGAGGAGGAGCATGCCGCTTATTTGAGGGTTGTGCTACAGACTCTTAAGGATCACCAATTATATGCCAAACTCAGAAAGTCCATGTTTTTGTTGAACTCCGTGTTGTTTTTGGGCCATGTGGTATCAAATGACAGTATAAAGGTGGACTCTTAGAAGATCGTAGCGGTGAAGCCTAGATCAGTGAATCCTTTAGATATTCAGAGCTTCTTGGGTTTACCCGGCTACTATCGGAGATTTGTTGTAGGTTTTTCATCTATTGTAGCACTATTGACAAAATTGACCCAAAAGAAGGTGAAATTCCAAAGGTCGGAGGCTTTTGATAGGAACTTTCAGGAGTTGAAGTCTCGACTCACTTTAGCACCGGTGTTGACCCTACCGGAGGGTACCGATGGGTTCGTGGTGTATTGTGATTCTTCAAGGATCGAACTTGGGTGTGTATTGATGAAGCACAGAAGAGTTATAGCTTACACTTCTAGACAGTGGAAAGTTCATGAGAAGAATTACCCGACCTGTGATCTTGAATTGGCTCCGGCGGTATTCTCCTTGAAGATTTGGCGACATTATTTGTACGGGGTCCATGTGGATGTGTTTATGGACCATAAGAGTCTACAATATGTGTTTATTCAGAGGGATCTCAATCTTCGGCAAAGGAGGTGGTTGGAGCTACTCAAGGACTATGATATGAGTGTCCTTTAACATCCGGGTAAGGCCAATGCAATAGTGGATGCACTCAGTAGACTCTCTATAGAAAGTGTGTCCCACGTGGATGAGGGAAAGGAGTTGGTGAAGGATGTTCATCGACTCGCAAGGTTGGGGTTAGGTTCGTTAACTCGATAGATAGAGGTGTTATTGCTTAGAAAAGATCAGAATCGTCCTTGGTGACTGATGTAAAATCTAGACAAGATGAGGACCCGATTTTGGTAAATTTAAAGTAATCCATTCAAAATCTTAGGGTGGAAGTGTTCTCCAAAGATGGAGATGGTGTGCTTCGGTACTAGGGTCGCTTATGTGTTCCAGATGTTGATGATTTGAGGAGTTGATTGTTGCATGTGTCTCACAGATCTAGGTATTCTATCCATCCAGGTGCCACCAAGATGTACTGTGACTTACGAGAAGTCTATTGTTTGAATGGCATGAAGAAGGACATCGCGGAATTTTTAGCTAAGTGCCCAAACTGTCAGCAAGTGAAGGTCGAGGACTAGATACTGGGAGGTGTGCTTAAGGATATTAGTATTCCTACTTGGAAGTTGGAAGAAATCAATATGGACTTAATCACAGGTCTGCCTCGTACTCTATGGCAATATTACTCCATTTGGGTTGTTGTAGACAGGTTGACCAAGGTCGCTTATTTTTTACCGGTCAAAACCATGAATTCGGTGGAGGATTATGCCAAACTATACATTCGAAAGCTAGTTCGGTTGCATGGAGTGCCCTTGTCCGTCATATCAGACAGAGGTACCCAATTTACCTCTCAGTTTTGGAGGTCGTTTCAAAAAGGACTTTGTACTTAGGTTAAGCTCAACATATCATTTCACCCACAACTGGATGGTCAAGCGGAGGAGACAATTCAGACTCTCGAGGACATGTTGAGAGCATGTGTGATTGACTTGAAAGGTAGTTAGGATGATCATTTGCCTCTTATCAAGTTTGCATACAATAACATCTACCATTCCAGTATCCAGATGACTCCATTTGAGGATCTTTAAGGGTTGAGATGTAGATCGCCTATTGTTTAGTTCGATGTCAGTGAAGTTGCGATGATAGAATCAGATTCAATCCATGAGGCAATGGAGAAGGTTTAGCTCATACGGGATAGGTTGAAAACAGCTCAAAGTCGCCAAAAGACTTATGCCGATTTGAGAAGGAGGTAACTTTAGTTTGAAGTGGATGATTGGGTGTTTTTGAAGGTGTCTCCCATGAAGAAAGTGATGCGGTTTGGAAAGAAAGGAACACTCAGTCTTCGTTATGTTGGTCGTACCGAATTGTGAAACGGGTTAGCAAGGTGGCATATGAATTGGAGTTGCCCTTAGAATTGGCTTCCGTGCATCCTGTATTCCTTGTATCGCTATTGAAAAAGTGTTTGGGTGATCCAACTATAGTGGTTCCAGTGGGCAGTGTTGGTGTGAAAGACAGCCTTAGTTGTGAGGAGGTTCCGGTGGAAATACTGGATCGTCGGGTTCAAAGGCTAAGGAACAATGAAGTAGCTTCAGTTAAAGTTTTGTGGAGGAATCAGCATGTTGAAGGAGCTACGTGGGAAGCCGAAGCAGACATGATGGCTAGATACCCATATTTAATCTCTACCATCTCAGTTCCAGCTTGAGGTATCAATTTTTTCCATAAAAGTATATTTAGTTTTCAAGTTCAGTTCAGGTGCCCAATTTTCATTTATATATATGGATGTATGTATGATTCATGAATTCAATTTAGATATAATAGTTTGAATCAGAGATAGTCATTCAGTCAGTTTTCATCTTAAATGATCAGTATTTGAACATGATAATTGTATTCTTTGCTTTTCTGTGTGTTTTTCAACATCCTAGGACGAATGTTCCCAAGGGAGAGATATTGTTATACCCCGAAATCCCAAAAATCAGATCCGGGAGTTGAAATGGGGAAAACTGGAAAATTGGCATCAGGTAACAAAATGGGTAGTGATGTGACCCCTGGGGACAGACCACGAGTCATGAGGTGACTCATGGTGAGGCTTAGGAGGTGAGATTGAAATTGGGATTTAGGGTCCCCACGAAGATGACCATGAGTTGTAGTCAAACCCCACGACTCGTTAGTCAGTTGTGGGAAGTGATGACTGGGAAGGAGAAGGAATAAGGTGGTGAACCCCACGGAAGGTCCCCACAAGTCGTGGTCAGTGACCACAATTTATGGAATGGGTCATGGTAAGTGGATGGTAATTGTTGGAAATTTAAGACAGTGCATGTGATGGGTTGTGGCCACGCGTCGTGGTCACCTGTAATGACTCGTGATGTGTCTTCCATCTCCACAAGTCATAAGTAGAAAACTAAAGATACGAAAAGGTTCAAGCTAGGGAAACGAGTCAAAATCATGAAATGACCATGTGGGTTGTTGCACTTCCAGGTTTTGGCTAATCATAGCAATCTCTGAACTTCTACATGCCTGGCACCTATAGCAGGGGTAGGGAGTTATCCTGGATGTACACATCTTAACTATTATTTACATCATGGGGACAACCCATAGAGCCTGGAGTAAGGAAATCATGAGCACGAATTATTCAAGGAATCCAAGTTGGTAATGTACCTGATATAACACAATTCTCATGAGCCGATAAGGCAGATCTTAAGGACTGAATTTATAAAGTTGAGCGTACTAAGGGATATGAGCTCACATACGCAACGAGGGTCATGATATGAAGCTGAATTTATGGAATCATGGAGTAATGTTGGGATCGCTGACTGACAGGGTTGCCCATCATCTTAGAGTTCTGAACGTAAGCATGGGTTGAGCGCAACATCAAGCGACATACAAGAGAAACATCTAAATAAGAATGAGTTGACTAACCCTATGTACCATCCCTAGAACTTCTTTGCTGAAGCTTAAGACCCGGCATGACCCTTCATTTACCATCTCTCTCTTAGATTAGACCTATCATTCTAGGGCTTTGGGACCATTTGTTACAGTTGCGCTAATATGACTAGCTCCAGATTGCCCATTCACCTCTAAAGCTATCGCTGAATACCTCATACTCTTAGCCTTTGCCTACCTCCCACAAAATAGATATCATACTAAGGTGCATATAGGAATCCCATACCTCGTACAGTAGGCTCTCGGAACTAGAAATCGGGGTAGGTTCTATGGAAAAGCTTATAATATACCTGAGACATACATCTATGGTCGACCACCACTTGCTCTTGACACCCTATCCTATTGAGGTGGGCAACTTGCTGGAACTTATGGAGAGGGATTCAGAGCATGGCCTTTCCGACCATCTCACGTGGCTGCAACGCAATCCTTGTGTTTATGACCGAGTTGGCCATAATATAAGCAAATATCTGAACCAGCCAAGCATTCTCCTCGGTTGTGCTTCCCACAATGCCCGCAAGTTGGATAAGTAATCTCCCTCACCCAAGGCTTGTATCCCCTAGCTTGGGCTTGAGACTTCTGAAGGATTTGATAGTGACTCCCCCTACTCGACCCTTGTTGGGATCCCTCAAGGTCACTGGCCCTAGGCATCTTATTCTCCCTCCTGCCCCCTCTATACTTCCCAACCACACTCGAGTTATCAACCTCCGGTGGGCTCTCCTTCATGAATCCTTGAGTCCCAATAGATGTTGCTTCCCCGATAGGGTTCACCAGTGCAATAGCCCGCTGGCCAGGCTGGGTGATCATAGCTTGCATAAACACTCTAAAATCGGCTCCGAGCTCTGCCAGTAACTTGCATGGAATCCATCGGAGTTGGTGGTGCTGGCTGACTTCCATTGTTTTTCTGAGAAGATATGTTTGTCCACACGTGTATTGCACGAGTTAAAGGAAGAGAGAGAGTTAAACTCATGGCATGAGGTAGACTCATGAAGGAAGGGAACATTTCCTAAATGTCTCATAGCCTCTTCATCATAGGTATGGCACGCTTCATGCCCATAAAAAAGACTCTACTTAACGAGGCTTTCAGACACCCTTGGACACTCCAAACCTATTGCTCTGATACCAAATTTTTCACGGCCCGAACGTACACCCGGATCGTAGACACGGGACAAGGGACCTCAAGAGACCCCAAGTCGACCCATGGAACATGTACACAACTAATATGATTCAAATAAGCGAAATGATAATCATAAAAACATAGCGGAAATGTAATTATGGCATAGCATAAGCAAATAATGGACATATACACAGTTGAGCACTACATACTTGTCTGAAAGCCTCTAATACATAAGATGGGTTGATGGGACAACATTCCCAACTAACGTGACCATTATTGAAATGTAAACAACATGAAAGTCTATCAAACGACCCTCGTAACATGAGGACTCACAAATAAGCTGAAAGTATAAGCTGAGATTGAATAAGGGTGAGGATGAGCCTGAGATCCGGACCCTATATAAAGAAAGTATGCGGTCAATATGTGGAATTTACCGAGTAAGCAAGGTGAGTAAAACAGATATTTAAAGTAAAATAAAACTCATAAGTAAACGTAGGAGAGGGACATCATGCATATATAAGTAAGAAAACATAAGTCTCAAGGCTTTTAAATCATTCATAAAGAATACATAATCATAATAGTAAGTAAACATTATCAAAACGTAACATGAGACAATAACACAAATATAACAATACATAAAAATGCGGAACAATGGGAGGACTCGTCATAACCGACACCATCATGGTAGAGCCTTTCATGATGCCCCAACTATCTCACTCAAGTGAGCAAAGCCGACCCTGGCTTGCCAGGCGAGGGTGGTGCATTAGGCGTGATATCACATTTGAGGGGATCTATATCAATACAATATATATAACATTAGAACCCATGGTGGCACGTCGTTATGAGACATCGACATAGTCCTTTGAATGCCAGGCTGCTCGGTGCTAGACACGGCTCCCAAAAACATGCATATAGGCTCATACGTAAATCAATAGCATCATGCATTTAAATTTATTGGATAAAATAGAACATTCACCATCATTGATCCCCTTTAAAACATTCTTATCAAAGAATCAAAAGCCCTTTTCATTGGCCGACATCATATATCGATAAATCATGTAATTCGTTTCATAAATCGTAAATCATTCTTCAACATGTGGGCATTGCCCAATACTTTAATATACTCAATTATTTTGAAAGCTCATAAACATGGGAACTTGAAATCATTCTTTTCCATCATCAATAAACTAAAAATATTGAATACTCATTATAAATTATAACTTTCATGAACTTTCATCAATGGGCATTTTAGATTTAAAAAGCTTGAAACAAAATTTTCAAGAAAACAATATAAAATATGCCTGTCATTCATATTTCGACAATTAAAACTCAATTAAGTCAAACCCATAAAGAGAAATCACATTTTGAAGCATTTGGGTAAAACCCCATGCAATTGAATAGGAGGATTCATGATTTAAAAAGAAGTTTGGGAATGGGTGTGAAAGGATTCATCCATTCTAAACCCTACATACCCGAGGTAGACTAATTTTACTCTCCCTTGAATGCCCACAAAGAAATTGATGGAAGCCTTGGAGAAGAAGACCTTGAATCTCCCTAGAACCTCTCTAAAAACTCTTGCATGGGAATGGGTATGCATTAAGGACTAAACCTATCTTATCATACTCACATAATTACACAAAACAACATAGTTTAGGCTTTAGGAACTTAGGAATTACGGAAACACCCCTATTAAAATGCAAGAAAAACAGTGCCAGGGCTCCTAACGAGGGACCTCACGAGTCGTTGTCAAGGGGCACGACTTGTGGCCAGGACCCATGAAGTCCACTGTCCAAAACACTCAGGGGGAACCCACGAGGGACCCCATGAATTGTGGTGGCTGATCACGACTCGTGGTAACTACCCGTAACACCCACTGCCCCAAAACCCTAATCAACCCTTTAATGCACCCACGGGTGACCTCACAATTGATGAGGTGTGGCCTCCTCAACTTGAACTTGCCCATCCTACTGACCACGAGTCACATCACGACTCGTGGTCACTCCTCACGACCCACCTCATGAGTCGTCCTACAACCTGATGCGAATTTTCAGTTTCTCATTGTTTTGACACTCAGGTCTGATCCTTGAGTTCCCCGAGTATAACACCATATTCCATATGGGATCGACCCCAACCTAGTAGGGTTCTTTATTGGCGACGTCCGCGTCATACTTCTATAGGGGTGTGATTTAAGCATTATTTTAGTTGTTTGTGTCTAACGTTTTTAGCTTTTATTTCATCGTTTATGTTTTTTCCTTTTGTTTTTATCAATTCAGTAGACATCAAGGATACCATAATTAAGAGCCATCTCCGTGAATAGGAGGATGGAGGATAAGAGGTTGCTCGTGCCTCTAGAGGAAAGATTGAGTGTTAAGACACTGGCAACTTTCTTATGAAATATGATTGGGATGATGTCTGCGGATACACTGAGATAGTGAATGCACTGGAGGGAATGGGATTCTACAACTTTAGATCGAAGAAGTTGGATCTTTATTTAAAAACCGTGCAACCCCTCCAGCAAAACCATCTATTGATGTACCGCTAGTCGGGGAACTCAAAGTTCTACCTACATATCTAAAATATGCATTCTTGGGGGTGAACAACACTTTCCTAGTGATTATTATTGCGAACCTTGTAGACTAGCAAGTTGAGGCCCTAGTGTGAACATTGAGAAGATACAAAAAGGTAATTGGTTAGACCATTACTGACATCATTGGTATCCCTCTAGGTATATGCACCCATAATATTTAGCTTGAGCTGAACTACATATCGAGCATAGAGTATCAGCGATGACTAAATCTATCAATGCAAGAGGTGGTGAAGAAAGAGATCATCAAACGGTTAGATGTTAGTGTAGTCTACCCTATTGCTGACAGTATGTGGGTTTTCCTGGTGAAGTGTGTATCAAAGAAAGGAGGAATCATGGTGGTGCCAAACAAGAATAATGAGCCTGTACCAACTAGGTCAGTTACTGGTTGGCGTGTTTGCATGGACTATAAAAAACTCAACCATTGGACCCAAAAGGAACACTTTCCAATGTCGTTCATGGATCATATGTTCGATAGGTTGGCAGGTAGAGGATGCTTTCTCGGGGTATAATTAGATATCTATAGCCCCAGAGCACCAGGGAAAACTACCTTCACCTACCCTTATAGGACTTTTTCTTTTAGGAGGATGCCCTTTGGGTTGTGCAATGCACTGGACACATTTCAGCACTGCATGATGTCCATCTTTTCAGATGTGGTAGAGGATACCATTGAAGTATTTGTGGACAATTTTTTAGTTGTGGGTGATTCATTTGAAGATTGCCTTGAACACTTGAGTAAAGTGTTGAGCAGGTGTGAAGAAACCAATGTTGTTCTCAATTAGTAAAAATGTCATTTTATGGTCAAAGAGGGGATTGTGTTGGGCCATAGAATCTCAAGAAAAGGGATAGAGGTGGATAGAGCAAAAATCAAGGTTATTTCTTGATTACTCCCACCTATTTCTATTAAAGGTATTCAGAGATTTTTGGGGAATGTTGGGTTCTATAGGAGGTTTATCAAGGGTTTCTCAAAAATTTCACAACCATTATGCAAGCTACTTGAGAAGGTGGTTAAGTTCATGTTCGATGAAGCATATTTGAAAGCCTTCTAATGCCTGAAGGAGAGACTCACCTCAGCCCCCATTATCATAGCCCTCGACTAGTCTCTTCCGTTTGAGGTAATGTGCGATGCCTGTGGGGTTGCCCTATGTGCTGTCTTGGGATAAAGAAGAGTGAAGATATTTCACCCTATCTGTTATGCCAGTAAGATACTCAATGCAGCTATGAAAAATTACACAGTGACTGAACAAGAGTTGCTAACAGTAGTCTTTACATTTGAAAAGTTGCAGGCATACTTGCTTGGGACTAAGGTGATTGTCTATACTGATCATGTAGCATTATAGTATCTAATTTCAAACAAGGATGCTAAACCAAGGATAATTAGATGAGTATTGCTCTTACAGAAATTTGGGTTCGAGGTAAAGGACCGAAAGGGGACTATGAACCAGGTGGTGATCACTTATATAGATTGGAGGCAGAGGGATGGTTGGATGATGAGATCGATATAGATGATGCTTTTACGGATGAGCAGGTGCTGGCTGCATCTCAAGATTTGATCCCATGTTTCTTCAAGTATGCAAATTATTTGGTAAGTGACATGATCCACACATATTTGACTTTGCAGCAAAGAAAGAAGTTCCTATTTGATGCACGAAGGTACTACCGGGATGAGCCATATTTGTTTAGTATTTGTACAGATGGGATAATTCATAGGTATGTTTGAGGTTGACATGCTGAGCATACTTGAGGCTTTCCACTCATCTCTGAATGGGGGTCATCATAGTAGTATCTAAACTGCATATAAAATTTTGTAGTGTGGGTACTATTGGCCCATAATCCACTAGGATTTGTATGATTTTGCCAAGTCTTGTTATCCATACCAATGATAAGGTGGCATCACTCGTAAGCATGAGTTACCATTACCCCTAATTTTGAAAGTAGAGTTATTTGATGTATGGGGTATTGAATTCGTGGGCCTATTTGTGAGCTCTTATGGGATGAAGTATATTTTGGTGGTTGTATATTATGTATCAATATGGGTGGAAATCATTGCACTCCATAGCAATGAAGGGAAAAGTGTCACAGCATTTCCGCGGAAGCACATAGTTGCCAGATTCGGTACTCCCAGAGCCATCATTAGTAATGATGTATCACACTTTTTTAACCTCCTTTTTAGAGCTCTACTTGAGAAATATGGTGTAAAGCATAAGGTGGAAACACCTTACCATCTTCAATCAAGCGGACAAGTGGAGGTCTCCAACCGGGAGATCAAGACAATTTTGTCAAAAACAGTGAACACCAACCGGACGGACTAGTCTAGAAAGCTGGATGATGCACTCTGTGCTTATCGGATAGAGTATAAGGCACCTATTAGAACCCCACCATATCAGCTGGTTTATGCCAAATCATGCCACTTGCTAGTAGAGCTGGAGCATAAGGCCTTTTGTTCACTCAGGAAGTTGAACATAGACTAGAGTGAAGAAACCAAATTAAAGCTAGATCAGCTGAATAAATTGGGAAAATTCCGGCACTGAGCCTATGCGAGTGCAGCCATCTCTAAGGAGAGAATGAAGATCTATCACGACCGAAAGATTACGAAGAGGGATTTTAATTTTGGTGATTTTGTACTGATGTTTAACTTGAGGCTCCACTTGCATCCGGGTACATTGAAGTCTAGATGGATGGGACCGTAAAGAGTAGTAGAGGTATTCACATATGGGCCATTGAACTAGAAAAAAAAATGGCAAGAGGTTTAAAGTAAATGGGAAAAGTTTAAACTTGTACATAGGAAGGACTGACGAGGTAAAGGGAATCAAGTCGGTGTATCTGTATGAAGCCTGAATAGTCAAAAGACTGAGTCATGCTACAACTTAAATCAAGCGCTGCATGGGAGGCAACCCATTAATGGTGGGTGAAGTTTGAGTAGCTGACAGGAGCGCTTAGAATGCCAAATGTATATCCCTTTCCTAGTATTTTGTTTAAAATTTTTCTACTGCTTTAGGGACAAATCATGATATTTGAAAAAAGGGGGTGGGGTGTACTGGTTATGTTTTGGATTTTGTTCGAGGGTTTTTGTTGTTGTATTTCTTTTCCCTCGGACATGCTATCTACTAGAACCGACATGTTTAGGTTGTTTTGTATTTTTGTTTACCTAAAAGTAGTTTAGAAGTATTTAAAATCAATAAATGAACATGTGTTTGATCTTTTGATGTTGTTGAAAAAAAGATGGCTCTTTTTAAAAATTTTTGTATTTAGCTGTGTATGTTGACTGTAAAGCATGAATACTGTGGATCTTTTAATGGCATTTGATAGATTCGCATGTCTAATTGCATTTTGGTTGTGCATGAATCAGATAGGTAGAATAAATACAAACTTGTACCATGAGTGAGTGAGGATTCTTACTTAGTTCAATACTATGTAGAGGATCTAGAACTTGCCTAGTTGGTCTTCACAGAGATTACAGGATAGCCGATTAGGAATGGATCATAGGCTATTTTTTATTTAACCCACTTTTATTTTATATTGCCCTACTAAATAAACTGAATCCCTTGATCCCATGTTTGAGCCTAAAAATGACATTTTCATTGATTAACCCATTCACTTTTCCTATTATATTTGTAATGAACCTTTTTTGGCCCTCGTCCCTCCTTGGACATTGTGAACCTCAACTCAACCAAAATGCCTAAGATGAGGGTGGCTATTGTAGGGGTGCATAGATAAGGCAGGGGAGAAAAATAGAAAAAAGCTGGTTAATGAAAAGGTTGGGTATGGTGAGAGAAGGAAAAAAAAGATAAGAAGTGAAAATAAAAAGAAAAAGAAAAATGTAATAAATAAAGTTTAAAAAGGAAAGAAAATTTACCACATCCATAAATGAAAGTTGAATGGAGAAAATGGGAGGAAAAAGCCGAAAAAGGAAAAAAAGGGGTCAAAACAGAAAAGTGAAGCAAAAGGGTGTAGTGCCAAGGAGGGTTAGTCACTATTTCCATATCTACCATACCCGACCCAAAGCCGGAGTTACTAGTCGATGAAAGTCCTATAGTGATCCTACTGGACTGTCTGAAAAACCAAAGTAGAGAAAATAAGGGAAAGCCTATGGTATCAGTTATGCAGTATCTGGAACTTCTTTTTGAGAGTATATATGTACATACATACATGCATAGATATATATGTGTGTGTGTGTTGGGGACTTCATTTTCTCTGAGGGTACATGGTTTGCATTGTATTCTGTCGGTTGTCTGTGTAAATAATCATTAGTGATATCTCAGTTCACTGCTAATAGTTAGATGTCACACTTAGATCCCTCTGTGCCATGAGTTGTAGTTGCATCTATGCATAGTTGACATGGTTTTGAATGAAAAAGGGGTCAATATCTGATAATGGTCGTGTGTGAAAATTTTGATGTGTTGGTTGTAGGTCTTCTACTTTACTTTATAGTTAAGCATCATTTTATAGATTTGTTTTGTTTGCCTGAGGACATGAAAAAATTTTAAGTTGAGGGAGTTGATGTGCTATAGGTTTACAACACTTTTGACGCTTAAAACTTAGGAAAAATGCTTGTTGTTGGGTATGTTTATAAAAATATGAGATGCTTTTACTTTGTTTTTTGGGAAATCATGTTTTGGAATTTAATTCTAGAAAAGGAGAGGAATAATTGCAGAAAATGGGCCAAGTGAAGTCTTTAGTGTGAGCTATAACTTGGTGGTACGAGTCATACCATGTAGTCATGGTAAGAACCAGAGGCTATGCACAAGTTGTTACACCTCGGGATTTTTTTTGATGATTATTTGATGGTTATATGTCGTATTAAGGGAATTATGGGTCGTATGTTTTCCGTAGGTGAGGAGGGAAAACATGTGCAAAGGGAAAAGCGAAGAGTATGTGAAGTTTGTAAATAAGGGTCAATTTTAAATGGTCATATATCCAAACATATAATGATCCAGAAGTCCCATAACATATCAAATAAAAGCTATTTGAGTCTAGTTTACATAGAAAAAAAAACTGCTCGTCAATCAGAGTTCAGAGTAAAAAGTTATGCTCGTTTGGAGACAGCACTGTCGACAGGGAAAGCGCCCAGGTGCCGAGATAGGCAGGTAGAAGGCGCACGCGCGCATGCGAGGACATGTCGCACGTGCTCCGCACACGGGCGCCGCCCAGAGCTTGGCCAGCCCACATATATGAAGTAAAATTGAGCTAGAAAGCTCATTTCTACACCGTTGTAGTTGATGTTTTTTCAGAATTAAGAGAATTCAAAGCCCTATCACATGGTAAAAAGATATCCCAGGTAAGAAACTTCACTCTTGTCTCTTTTGGGCTTTGAAAAGAGAACATTGGAAGAAAGTTATGGCTTGTTGTTGTCTTATTATTGATATTGGTATTGCTGCATTTTTAGATGATTCTAGGCAGAGGAAAGAGTAGGAGTTTACTCCTACTTTAGCTGATAACATATCCAAGAAAGGTTAAGTATTCCCTTTTTAATTTCTTTAAGTTTATGAGGTTATAACTTTGAGAATGTTTTAGTATTTTGTTGTTGTTTCTTTGTGTGTTTTTGTGGCATGTTTCTGCCCAATTTTTCCAGAACATTGGTTAAGTGAAGTTGCTGCTTGTTGGGTTTGTAAATTTGACTTGGAAGGATCCTTAAGGAGTAAGCTTGAAAGGAAGATTTTTGGCAAAATTAGAGTCGACGTTCCAAGGTATGTAAAGGCGACCCTTTCCTTGTTTTTCAAGCATGAAACTAAGTTATTAAAAAGATAAATATTCCTATGTTTTTAAAATCATATTGACGCATGTATGATCCTTTCCAAAGGGTTGTAAATACTTGGCATAAAGCTTGAATAGTTAAGAATGGTTGAAGCGAACAAATGTGAAGCGAAAGGTGTAATTTTTATATGATTGTTGTCGTAGTTCCAAGTCGAGTCTAAAGTCCCCTTAACATGGGCACCGTGAGTTGTTCCTTTGCAGTATAATGTATATGTGATGTTTAATATATGTTAAGATCTTGTAACTTAGTGAAATTGGTAGGAAATTCTAAGACGACGACAGGTAATTGAACTTAAGCTAAGAAGATGACGCTAAGACAATTGAGGGTAAACGAGATTATTGAAATGAAGTTTTAATAATATTTTTAATCCCTCCTATATGTTTATGTTTTAAAGTGCTTAAGATAAAAAGTAGATTTTATGTTTTTCCACTTTAAAGCTAAGCAAGCGGCATGTAGCGAATAAGCTAAATCGATACATGTTAACGGGGAAAGCGTGGCTAGGTTGTCAATTTGTCAAAGAGGTAAGTGTGTATAAGAATTGATGGAATAGTGAATACGAGGGTAAAGACTTAAGTTTAGAGTGAATAATTTTTGGCAAAGAAGTTAAGATGAATAAGGAAAGTAGAGCTAAATATTGTTAAATTAGACGATATGGGTTACGATTGTGATCGAGGTAGGCAACATCTAGGAAGATTAACCCTATTCTAAAAACGTTTAGCAAAAGAGTTATAAATTAAGTTGTTTATGTTCAGTATGTGTTACGTTGATGAATAACCACTAAAGTGTTAACCTTCTACGAAATAATTAGAG